>RJWM01004625.1:0-99616 GCA_004363535.1 Dasyprocta punctata | reverse complement strand
GTTGCCTATATCATCTGTTGTAACACAAACACACTAAGATAGGTTAAAATCCCTCAGAACAGAGCAGCGAAAGTAATACCTGGTTTTGAAGCAAGGTGATCATATATCATTGAAGGCTACCCTTATAAATTTTGTTATCTTTAAGATAGCTGTCTTTGTCATCATTTATGATAAAGTTAGGCCAGTCGAGGTAGAATAGTATTAAACTAAACAGCTCATTGAAAACAATATTGGACTTAAATCCCATTGATGGATTATTCATTTGTCTGCCCTGCTCGGTGGTATCTCTCTGTCGCTGTTTCTGGAGCAGTGGACTTCTTTATCTCTCTCTAGAATGTCCTTCAGTATTCTTTGTAGGGTTGGCTTGGTTGTCATAAATTCTTTTAGTTGTTCTTTGTCATGGAAGTATCTTGTTTCTCCATTGATTTTAAAAGATAATTTTGCAGGGTACATCAATCTGGGTTGGAAGTTATTTTCCTTCAGGGCTTGAAATATTTCACTCCAAGCTCTTCTTGACTTGATGATTTGTGTTGAGAAGTCTGTCGTGATTCTGATGGGCCTTCCTTTGTAGGTAATCTGTCTCTTTTCTCTAATAGCTTTTAATATTTTGTTTTTGTGTTGAATTTCTGGAATCTTGATTATTATATGTCTGGGTATAGGCCTATTTTGGTCAAGTTTAACTGGAGTTCTATATGCTTCAGTTATCTGAAAGTCTCTTCCTGTTCCCATACTTGGAAAATTTTCTGAAATTATTTCTGTAAATAGGCTTTTAATTTGATTTGTATTGACCCCTGCTTTTTCACTCACACCTTTTGTTCGTAAATTATATTTCCTTGGGTTGTCTTGCCATTGCACTGCCACTTCCAGATTTCTTATTATTTTTAGCAAGTCTTTTCTCTCTCTCTCTCCCAGGCTGCCATTTTTTCTTCGAGATACGAAAGACTATCTTTAGTTTCCTTCAGGTGGTTCTGCCAACTTTTATTGAAGTCTTTGAGTTCCTGGTAGTCTCTCTGAATCTGATTGATGCGTTCTAAGTCTTTATTTGTTTCATTCTCAATCTCCTTTGATCTTCCATCCTCCACCTTTCTGGCTATGTCTCCTTTAGAGGCGCTTAGGGATTGCCCTATTATGTATTTCATTTCAATTCTCAGTTGGGCTAACGGTGCCGCTTTAATTTCTTTTATAGCTTCATGGAGTTGTCTCCCCACTTCAGTTGTCATCTCCTCTGAGAGTTTAATTTTTGGACTCCCGACCTTTTCTGCGTTTGCGGCTCCTGGATTTGTGCTGTTTGTATCGGAGTCTGGAGAGCACCCTCTACCTTTCCGTCCTGGCATTTTCCTGGGCTCTGCTGAGGGCCCGTGTTGGCCCACTCTGTTTCCCCAGCCCGCCTTCCCTCCGCGGATGTCTGGTGCAGTGCACGAGGGACAGGGCCGTCCGCCTAACTTCCTCTATCACCCCCAGGGCACCCGTGCAGATTCCGCCAGGACCCTCCAGGGCCTGATGTGGGCAAGGAACCGTGCCTAATTAGGTGCGGTTCTGGTCTCAAGATGGATGCCTGTCCCTTGCTCTCCCTCGGGAGTGGGGGGTGGGAGGCTGGGGCCCGCCGGATTCACTCACTCGCCAGCTCTCAACCACCTCTTTCCACAATCAATCGCTGCCTCCGCCATCTCCGCCGCAGCCGCAGCAATTCAGTCGTGCATCACAAGCACTTTAATCACACCTTCCCAGTTCGAGTCCGCTGCTAATTGGATTTGGCTCTGGTCAGAGGCACCGCCACCTTTGTTTGTTTACTTCTTCTTTTTTTACTCTTTCCGTGGGCTTCGTTTCTCGTCCTAGACTCCTCTTAGATCCAGAGGACCCATCTCCCTCCCCTTTCCTTCTTTCTGTTATTATGTTATTTTATATTCCAGCATTTGGATGGTATATTCCAGGGAGTCTCCCTACGGCAGTGTTATCTGGTTGGCCATCTTGACTTCTTCCGACTGCATTGTCTTGATTCGCATTCATTATTGAACCTAACATCCAGAGGTTTGGAACCATAAATTCTTCCAAGGGGACAGCCAACTGTTGACATAGGAGATTATAAGCCCAGTATTACCAAATCTTGTGATATCTTGAAGAGATGCCAAAAATAGGTATCTATTTGTGAAATCTCCCAGTTCAAAAACATTTTTTTTTTCACACCATGTTGGAGGATGGTCAAACAATATGTTTATGAACCCATCCGACTCATCAGATTGCAACCTCTGCTCCTGACCTTTCTTATTATGGTTGCATTTTGTTCACTCCCACACTTTGGCTCCACTAATCAAAACTTGACTTTCCTATAGCAAGGGCTTTGGGATTTGCTATAGGGAATGTCTAATCCTGTAAACTAATTTGCTATGTTTTAGTGGGACCTTTTTTGCTTTTTCTTCTTCAGTTTCCCGTGTTCCTGGAAAACAAGCACACGCTAACTCCTCAGCAACAAAGTCCACCCTCTTTGCTTTTGAACCCCCCACACCCAAGTGTGAGCTTTCAGGCCACTTAGAAGGAGAAGGAATAGCCTTGAGATCAGGAGGATGGGTTGGGCCTTCTGGGGTTCCTCAACCCATCCAGTGCACAGAATTGTTTAGGCCATCAGTGGCAAGGATTTGTAACTTCTTCTTTGTCAAGATGTGTTTCTGCTGTGTTCAAAAATACACCAAAACTCAGCATGTTGGCCTGGTTTTCACAGACCTCACAGGTGCACTGGTTTAGAATTTGGATCCCTCAGCAGGGCTCTTGTAACATGTGAGGCAGATCCAGCCTGGTTTTGGAGCAGCACTGCCTGCCTGGGCCAGTGTTGTATGCTGCCGAGAGAACTGTAGCAGGATAAGAAGCCGCTGCTCTAGATCTAGCTTTAGAAAAACTATTGTTTTGGTAGGAACTGGTGAATAGCACATAGTTGGTGTAGATTTAGGAACCAGGCTATTTTCTACTTTAGAAAGGCAAGTTCCCCCTGTTTGGACTGGCGTAATAAGGTTGTAAAGTAACAGTTGGGTTTTCCCTAAGGCTTTCAGGTTTTCTGAAACTAGCCTAGGACGTGGGCAAATATAAAAGCAATTAGGAACATTGAACAGCCATGGAGAGCAGGCTAACATTCCTCCTTTTTTGAAAAAACTTTTCTTCCAATTACAAAATCATAGTTAATGTGTTAGAATATGTTATACATATTTATACATCTGATTTGGAAGGTGAACAAATAACCACTATTTAACATATGTCCTCTCAGCATTTTTATCTTGCATATATACATACTCTTTTTTTTTTACAAAACTAACCTCATGCTGTACACAAACACAAAATGTTTTTGTTTTGTTATATTGGGAATTGAATCCAAGGCATTTGAACTGAGCTACATTCCTGCTCCTTTTTTAAAAATTTTGAGACTGGATCTTGCTAAATTGTCCAAATTGGGCTTGAGCCTGCACTCATCCTACCTCAGTTTTGCAGAGTGCTGGGATTATAGACATGCACAGCCACATCCAGCATAAAGTATTTTTTAACTTTTTTTCCCCTCTAACTGTATTTAGGAAGGCTTTCCTATGTCATTGAAATTCTTCTTCAATGATTTTTTGTTTTAATTTTTAGTAGCACTGGAGGTTGAACCCAGGGTCTTGCACATGCTAGGCATGCACTCTACCACTGAGCTACATGTCCAAAGCTTTTTATTTTTTATTTTGAGACACGCTCTTGCTAAACTGCTTAGGGTGACCTCTTTTTTCTGCCTTGGTCTCCCTAGTAGCTAGCATTATAGGCACATGCCACCATACCCAGCATCTTCAGTGATTTTTTAAAATGATTTCACTTTTTTTTTTTTTTTTTTTTTGTGGCACCAGGGATTGAATTCACAACCTTGCACCTGCCAGGCAGGCGCTTAAGCCACTGAGCCAAACTCCCGGCCCTAGTTTTTTGAGACAGGGTCACACTATGTAGTTCAGGCTGGCCTTGCGCTCACGTTGTAGCCCAAGCCAGCCTCGAACTCACAATGCTTCTCCTACCTCGGCCTCCCAAGTGCTGGGATTAAAGGCGTGTGCCACCACACCCGGCTAAATGATTTCATTTTTAACGGTAATCAGATACATGAATATATAATAATTTATTTAGCTGATCTTCTGTTGAGTAGTTAAATGTTTTTTTCTTATCACAACAGGCTTTTTTGTAACTCTGTATGTATCTCCAGTTGCCTCATCAACAGCTATGAACATTTTAAAGACTTCTAATGTAAATTGTCAAATCTTACCATATTCCTTTAAAGACCTTATTAAAACTTCTAATTCTCAGCACTCCAAGCCTTATTCTTGAAGACTTTCAAGAAGTCAATACAGGGCTGGGAGTTTGGCTCAGTGACTTAAGCGCCTATCTGCCAGGTGTGAGATTGTGAGTTCAATCCTTGGTGCCGCAAAAAAAAAAAAAAAAAAAAAAAATCAATACCATATTCCATGAGTGGCCAGTTTTGTGAAAGAATTCTTTTTTTTTTTTTTGTATTTTTTGCATTCCTTAAGGAAAATTATTGTGTTTGTCTTTTGTGTTTGACAAGAGTATGAAGCAGAGACATAAGGTACTTCGTTACATGGTTTCACCTGGTAATCAGGTCAACAGCTTGTCTATTTTTGGATACTTGTGCCTAGTAAGCAACTGTAGTCACCACAGTGAGACTAGAGGCAGCTTCATTTTGTTGTTTCCAAAGGTATGGTTTATAGAATATACTGGAACAGTTTCAAGCAAGTGTAGGCCTCACTTATGGTGGGTTACACTGACCTTACATTTAGCATACACTTCTCTGTGAATGGCCCAGAGAGGTAAGAGGAGTTGGTGCAGGGGTAATCAGTATTTTTCTGGGGACAAAGGTTTGATTTATGAACTCAGCTTTCAGCTGTGTGGTCCCTAAACAAGTCCTGTCTTGTATGATTAATGTATACCAGCGACTCCTAGTGGAATTAGGTATTTATCAAGATGAAGCAGTTGCTCTTCATTTGTTCTTTTCTTTTCGTTTCGTTTTCTTTTCTTTCTTTCTTTCTTTCTTTCTTTCTTTTTTTTTTTCCAGACAGAGTCTCTCTATGTAGTCCAGGCTGACCTTGAACTCACTAGATAGCCCAGGCTTCTCAAACTCATGATGATTCTCCTGCTTCAGTCTCCAAAGTGCTGGGATTACAGACATGCGCCACCACACCTGGCTTCATTTGTTCTTTCCATGTGCACCTGACTTCATACAAAGACACCCATTTACCTTGTCTCTTTCAGCCACTATTTAAATTAAAAAGCAGGCAGCTTGCTGGACAGTGGTTTTTTCCCAGGCCCTCCTGTGTTATAACACCAGCCCTATTCTATTCTGAGCTGGACGCAGCACAGGGATTAGTGACATGATCTGTAAGGACTGGAAGAAACCTTAGAAATAGTCTTTGCTTCTAGTTTTATAGCACAGTCAGTCCCTGGCTTCAAAAAAGATAGTTTTCTTAGAAATAAGATACATCCACAGGAAAAGATTAAACACCAGAACAAAACCCAGGACAGGATGGTGGTTCAGTGCCAGACATGACACACCAACAATGACGACTGTGGGGTTCCATGTGGATGCTTCACGCTGGCAAGTTTGCTTAATTTCTGTTACTCTTTTTATAACTTAAAGAATGGGTTAGATTGAAAAATGAAGGTCATTTCTCGCAAGTAGGTGGTGTAATTGAAGCCAGCAGATGTGTGGAAACAAGGAGTGGGTCATTCTGGCCAGAATGAGGGTGCATTAAGACACCTGCCTCAGTCACTTGGCTGTGTAACTTGAAGATGGCTTTCTGAAGCCTTTTATCCTTTAGCACTAGCAGCAAGGTGAGTTCTCATGTGTCTCTGTTGCGAGCTTTTCAGGGGCAGAGGTAACCAATAAAGCTAAGGCTCTTGCTCTTTCTCTGGATTGCATGGGTTGTGGCCAGGAGTCCACAGAGATACACACACAGGTAGTTTTCTGGAGTGCATGCGCACATGACTCCTAGAGTGTTTGGCCAGCCTAAATATCCCAGGTGAAGTCCTGTCTGGAAATGGTCTGCCTCTTTTTCACAGAACTTGCTTCCTGGCAAAGTTTATGGCCCATATATCTTCAGCCTGACTGACTATTTATTTTATTTATGTTTTTTTTTTTTTTTTTTTTTTTGTGGCAACAGGGATTGAATTCACAACCTCACGTCTGCCAGACAGGCACTTAAGCCACTGAGCCAAACTCCCGGCCCTAGTTTTTTGAGGCAGAGTCACACTATGTAGCTCAGGCTGGCATTGTACTCGTGTTGTACCCACACCGGCCTCGAACTCACAACGCTCCTCCTACCTCAGCCTCCCGAGTCCTGGGATTAAAGGTGTGTGCCACAGTCAGGCTTTATGAAAGCTTGAAGTGGCAGGGCCCGCCAAAGACTTTTAAACTTTAGTGAAGTCACAGTGCTTGCTGTGGGCTGTACTTCAAAGTCACTCACCAAAGATAAGAGTCACAAACTTCAGACACTGTTTCCCTACCTTTTCAGCTCCTTAAATATCCTTTTCAAGTGAAAGGTAACATTTGAATACTGTATTTTGTTTTACTACCTAATGTCCTCGCCTGTGCCCAAAGATGTTTTTCTACTTTACCTGCCTAAGGCTAACATTTGAACTTCATTCTTTAAGTCAGTTAGGAGGCTACCCCTTACTAAAATGTATTCTCCTCCTACAATTAAACAGTCACTAGTCCATTACATAATAACTTGCTTACTTGGATAGAGTTGGGAGAAAGTGAGATATGGTTGAGGTTTGGGGTAGGTGAGAGAGATCCTCAGCTTGACAAATCTGCTTTAAAGTCATTCAGGCCACCTGACTTGAGAATTTGAGAAAGTGCTACAATAGACAGTCCTGACGCCCAGCTGTGCGTTAGATAAATGTGCTAGAATTCAGGGGTAGCTTCAAAGTTTTCTTAGAAGTGCTATCTGAAATTATCAGAAAAGTGGCAAGGACCATTGCCTGTATCTAATAATGTGTAACAGTTTAGAATCTAGGTTTGTACAGTTGGGCAAAAATGGACACACTATTGTATCCTTGGACTCCAGCTTTGCTGTGGGCCTTCTGTATCCACAGTAGTGCTGCCCTTGACCAAGCCTTTGTGAGGGGCACAGCTGATTGTACTGAAGTTGAGCAAGTTGGAAGTGTGTTTGTTTCTTGGCTAAGCCTAATTCAAGTTTGGTCAAGATGTGCCAGGGAGAGGGGGAATTAGGTGGGGTGATGATATAATTCTTTTGGGGAAAGTTTCTTTTTATTCTTTCAGACTCCAGGGAGTGGGGCTTAACTGATAAAAAGGGTCAGAGTTTGTGGGTGAATTGTTTTCCTTCATTCTTTTGATCCTGTTTACTGAAATTAGTTTCAAGGGTTATAAAGTACATTACTTTTGCCTGCCCAGTATAGTGGTGCATTCCTATAATCGCAGCATTTGAGAGGCTGAGGCAAGAGGATCGTCATAAATTTGAGGCCAGCATGGGCTAGAGTTCAAGACAAGCCTGGACTGCATAATGAGATCCTGTCTCAAAGCAAAAACAAAAAGTGTGTGTGTGTGTGTGTGTGTGTGTATTCATTCACACACACACACAGGCACACATTCACAGAACCCACCAAAAAAAAGTTACACACTTTAGCAGTTTTCCATAGTAATAGATATCTGGAAGCTCATGGCCACCACTTTGAGCACCTCTCATAATAGTAGAGGCCGAAGGTAACTTGTAACATCATCTCATAATGTCTCAATAAATTTAGTATTAAAATATTTATTACAAGTTTTCCTTTTGCTGATTGTGTGTGTGTGTGTATATATATGTATATATTTGGTGGTCTCTCTCCATATACATTTTGTATATGGAGAGAGACCATATATATGTAAATATGTATATGGAGAGAAACCACCAAATATATGTATTTCTGATTTAGGTTTAGTAAAATCTCAACACATTAGAAGATTTTGCATCTCTTTACACTATTTAATCAGAACTTCTTAGTACTTCCCAGTAATGAATTACATATCTGCATTTTACTTAGAAAGTATTGACCTTTAATACCAAAGGTTAAATTAAGACAAGTAGTGGCTATTTAATAAATGCCCCTAGCTTGAAATGACTTGATGCAATTCAATTTACAAGTTGTATAGTTCTTTGAAAACTTGAGACATACATTTTTGTGATGAGTAAATGTAAAATTTGAGCCGTATCTTAGAAAATAGGGTTATATAGTACATCCATACAATGGAATACTTGTTTCGTTTGTTTAAGTTTTTTAATAGTGTGAAAAGGTGCTTCTCTGTATTTGTGGTACTGTCACCAATATAAAATCTGTTTACACATAAGAGAAAATAGAAAAAAAGACATACAAGCCAGGTGTGGTGGTGCATGCCTATAATCCCAGCACTCAGAAGGCTGAGACAGGAGGATTGCTATGAATTTGAGACCAGCTTGGGCTACATAGTGAGTATAAGACCAGCCTGGACTATACAGGGAGACTTTCTCCAAAAAGAGAAGAAAAAAAAAAAAAAAGGGCATGCAGAAAAGAAGCATATCACATACAAATAGTGTGTGGTTCTGTTGGATGAGAAGATTATGAGTTATTTACATTTTTATTCTTTATATTCTTTTGTGTTCCATTTTTGATACTGGGTATCGTTTTTGCTATTAAAAAATCCACTATGAGGTTGTAAATCATTTTATGCCCACCTTATTAAAGACTTTAAACATCTATAATAGAGCTTCAGGGTTAAATCAGTGTTTTCTGTAGAGAGGCAGTGGAAAATTACCCATTATAAATTTTAAAAGATATTGAGGATTTTGTCAGTTAGCACTTGAAGTTGTCTTATATGGGAGTAGGCATTGTTCCTATAGACCAGTGTGGGAATGCTGGTGTTAACTCACAGGTTTGCTGCAAGAGTTTGGAAAAAACTAACTAAAAGCTTTATGAAGTTAATGATGCCAGGTGAGAAAGTCCTGAGGCATTTTAGTTCAATGATTTGTGAGAGTAAACTTTAAAACAAAACAAAAAAATACTCTTCTTCTTGCAATATAATGTACATACACAGCAATGCACAAACCTTAAGTGTGCAATTTATGCATATTCATAAAGTGAACATATTCTTGTAATCTTTTTATTTTTGTCATATAGCACTGATGTTTGCTTTTGATAAAGTTTTCATAGAGTTCTACATTTAAAAACATATTGTGGGCTGGGGATTTAGCTCAGCAGCACAAGCGCCTGCCTGGCCAGTGTGAGGTCATAAGTTCAATCCCCGGTACCAAAAAAAAAAACCAAAAAACAAAAACAAAAACATACTGTTTAGTGTTGTGTGGTCTCCAGTAGTTAGGTTTTGCATATTTCAGTCTCATAACTGTACTGGCTCTTTGGATTTTTATCATTTTCAAAGAACTCTAAAGTTTCACTCAGAATATTGCTTGTAGTAGGAAAATAGGTTTTTAAACATTTAAAAATGAAAGAAAAGAATAACTACAAAATTATTGACAGATAGCCTCTGTAGATCTAATTTTACTTTCATTCCCAACTGTGACATGTTTTGCCTCAGGCTGGTTGTGTGGAACTTGATTCCTATGCATCTGCATAAGGTATAACTTAGTTTGCTAATCAGAAGAAGCAAATCAGCAGCCGTCTGTTAAATGTGTCAGGCCTAGAAATCCTAGACCAGCCTGGGAGGGATGTAAGAGATCATTAGCCACAGAGGAGGAAACTGAGGCCTGGCTTACAGGCATTGGCTGGGGGTCACAGAATTGGTATCAGGACCCTACCCCCATATCCCATTACTAAGCCAATGTAAATCCCCAATCTCATCTCAAAACTCACCTTTTCTACTAAAGATGGAATCCTCTGTGAAACTGACATCTCAAGAAAGATAAATTACCTATCATTTTTTCAGCCAAACTTATGGAGGAAACCTGACAGCTTCTACCTGTTTTGGAATATATCTCTTGGGTTACTTCAGGTAAATGACAAGCAGTGTGGTACAGATGCCAATATGTAATTGTTTGGAGCATTGCTGAGGGTACACTGAACAGGTATAACCCTGGCAGTAGGAACAGTGTGGTGTGATGTTAACTTGTGACCCTTCCCCAGGGATTGAGTGGTGTCCAAAGAGGCCACAGTGCTGGAACACAAGGTTTCTAGGCTGTGTCCTCAGGCACTGAACAGGCGACTGGTGACTTCCACCTGTGAATGACCATCAGTATTTCATGATTTGTGGTTTTCCAGATTTTTAAAAGCTCCCTAGTGGTAGATAGAAATGTAAGGGAGGTCAGGCAACATTACTGAGTAAGCACTGATCATTGTGGTATGCCCTGAGTATCTATGCTATTTAATAAGCATCTGTAAGGATTTAATCTATGGAGCTGACAGTTCCAAAGAAAGGGCATAGGTGCTCTCCAGAAATCTTGGTCTTTTGGTATACTGAATTAGTGCCATGCACAAAAGTTTTGTCAGAGGCTGGGATGTGGCTTAGCAGATCCTGTGCTTGGTGTAGGTGAGGCCCTGGGTTCAGTACCCCAGCACCAAAACAAAGTTTCACCAGAGCGAACTGACTTCAAGCTTCCTATAAGTTGATATTCTGATGGAAAAAGTATCTTCTCAGTGTGGCACCAAATATCCTTGGAATGACCCTCAACCCTGCTGTCCAGATCCTGTCTACCAGACTCTTCCCTAAGCCTTCCTTAGAGGTCAGATTGAGCACTTGTCTTCAAATATGTAACGGTTCCTGATGTTGAGTTTTTGTTCATGTGTCCTTTCACCTCCTTTGGAATGTTTCCTTATACCCTTCTCTCCCAGATCTGGTCCAGCCTTCAGGGCCCAACTCGGTTCCCATCCTCTCTGCCGTACCTTTCCTAGTCTTTTCTCCAGAGTGTTGGTAACAAGTTTTGCCTGTCTGGTGCTATTGATGATGCAGCTACAGTGCCCTAGTGTGAAGAGAATGAACTCTGGGCTTATTTCCTGGGAGATCTTGGACTATAAGATTTTCCCAGCTTGGATTTCTTCATCTGGAAAAACGAGAAGAATAATTGCACTTTTGCTCACAGTCATACAGATTAAATGAGTTATTACCATCAAAGTGTATATAACAGTGCCTGGCACTATTTTCATTAAGTAGTAGTTATTATTCCTTCTGACATGTATTAAATCATAGCTTTCCTTGTTAATCATTTTAATTAGCTGTTTTGGGGGCCTCAGTAAAATTGTGAAATTGCATGGAGACAGGAACTTGATTTTGTGCTTTTTATTGATCCTTTACTACTTAGGCATGTAAGTGCCCAATACATACCTTATAATGAAACTATTACTATAGTACAGAAAATATATTGGACTGGGTAAGTAGCTCAGTGGTTTATCCTTGCCTCATGTGTATGAGGTCTTCGGTTCAGTCCTTAGCAAAAGAAGAAGAAAATAGATGAAACAAGAAATAAGGAATTAGAAAGATAGGCTTTAGTGCAGACTGTCTTACTTTTCTCATTGCTGAAACAAAATACTCAATGCCCAAAGTTAAGGGGGGAAAGGTTTATTTGGCTCACAGTTTATGGAGGTTCAGTACACAGTTGGCTGGCTCCAAGGCAGGGCAGCATGACAGGCAGGTATCAAAGAGGACGAACAATTCACAGCAGGCAGAAGGTAGCCAAGCAAGCAAGGGCTGACCACAGTTCTTTCTATTATTTATCTTATCCAGGCTAGTAGCACTGACACCTTAATCCAGGTGCCTTTGATCCTAGCATTGTGCCATGAATTGCATCGCACACTCTAGATTCAGCCACCTCTAAAAAAGCCCCACCTATGACCGCATGCTTTGGGGGGATAACTAATCCCAAGCCATAACACAGATGGAGTCTTATGATTCTTAGAGCGTGTAATTCATTCCTTTTTGCATTATTGTTGTGTCTAATGAGCTCTTCTGCCACAATCACCAAAAGTGTGAGCTTTATTTAGCAAGGAGGCAATTTCAGAAAATTGATGCAGGAAATTATTCTAGGCCCATAGTGGAAAGGAATCTCAGACAGTAGAGTCTAAGCTATCAGAGTATCTTAAAGCAGTAAGTAGCAGGTCATGAGCTAGTTAGTTGTTTTAACATATTTCCCGTCCTGGCGGGCATGTTACCATTGAGGAGAGGACCTCAGTCATCAGCCCCTCTCTCTGCCTTCCCCTCCTCCTTTGTTAGCAGCTCAGATATTCACAAGCATCAGTTTCACTCCTTAGTGTCACAGATATTTGGGAGAAGTCAAAAGTTACACCTAGTGGGAAGATGTGGGGACTCAGGTGAAACCACAGAATAAAACTAAGCAGATTGCAGACAGGAGTCCAGAGGGGCCTCTGCCTTCTACCCAGCTAGCTGTCTGGGACCTCAGCCAGGGTTCCTCACTGAATCCCAAGGGAGCCCTCTCTGAGATGAAAATGCTGCATTTCTCCTTCTCCTAGGCTGGAACAAGACATTAAAAAGTTAAAGGCTGACCTGCAAGCCAGCAGGCAAGTGGAACAGGAGCTCCGTAGTCAGATCAGCTCCCTCTCAAGCACCGAACGAGGGATCCGCTCAGAGATGGGCCAACTCCGGCAGGAGAATGAGCTGCTGCAGAACAAGTACGTGCACCTAGTGGGCCTCATAGCCTTGCTATTCCTCATGCTTTGAAGGATTGGAGCACAAGACAAATGGTGACATAGGGATTTTACTTAGCAGAGAAGTTTTTAAACAAAATATTTAAAATAATTTAATACCAGATTTTAAAATCTAATAAAACTTACTTCATTGCAACAAATAGTTTATTAGTGTTGCTATTTTCTTTTCTCTTTTAATAAATGTTTAAAATAGTCATTGAGTTTTTATGATAATATAAGTGAAACTGATAAGCAGTTTGGCTACAATTTGAAAATCTTTTTCCTTTGACTGAAAGTATCCAGATGAACAGACTATATTTACTGGAACTAAAATATGACATTGAACTTTGAAGAACAAGGCAGTAAGCCAGTTCATCTGGGTGAATTCTTTTAAGCTTTTCATGTATTTGTTCTAGAATACTTGTTGACCCAGTGGGACTGTTTGGTTATTTTCTGTGTGTTGGTTAGTTGATCACTGTTATAGGCTCCAGGCTTTCTATTGAAGGAGTTGTTCCATATTTGTAAGCAGTGTAACCCCAAAGCTAGAGGATTACAGGCAAAAGCCTCTTTCCATTGCTTCTGAACAACATTGTTCTAGCACTGATAAATCCTTTAATGAACATTTTGATAATAAGCTCACCTCACACGGATACGTAAAACCGTGAGTGACTCTTAAGAGATTGCTTTGGGGACACCGAGAAACCTTCTGGTAACTGGAAAGAAAGGCTGTAGCATGATTGTATTCAGGAAAAGGAAGATCTCTCCCTTCTCCCCTGTTGCACTTTTGGTGGGACTAATCTCAGTGATTCTTTTATTTACTAAAGTTCTTTCAAGATCCACTGAGGCACTAGAGTTAGTCCTATAATTGTCTCATGCTGTGTTAGAACTTCTTATATCCTATATTCTGAACTGCCTATTGTAGATCACTTAGCTTACCAGAGCAGAGGTTGGGTCTGACCCTGGGGTCTTACTGGTGTTTAGGAATTATTAGATAATAATGACAGTGTGTTTTCTCTGGGGACACTGGTAGTTGATATGACATACTGCTCAAACCTCTTGTTTACTTGACTTTAAAGTAATAAAAAAAAAAGCGATGTTTTTTCAAGGGTTTTATAGTATTTCTAATTATAAGGCTTTATATGACAACTCTTTCCATATAGGTTACATAATGCTGTGCAAATGAAACAAAAAGACAAGCAGAATATCAGCCAGCTGGAGAAAAAACTAAAAGCCGAGCAAGAAGCCCGAAGTTTTGTAGAAAAGCAGTTAATGGAGGAGAAAAAAAGGAAGAAGTTAGAAGAAGCCACTGCTGCCCGAGCTGTTGCATTTGCTGCTGCATCTAGGTATGTCCACGTCACCTGTTATCCAAGATTGCTTTTTCCTTGTCCCAAGACAGATAGGGGAATTTGATGCCTTGGGTAGGATCAGACAAACAACCATCATGTGTGGATGCTTTAGTAATGTTTTAAGTAGTGTTGCTTTAAGTAATGTTTTATTAGCTGGTTTCAACTCCATATTCGCTAGCTTGTCTTACAATGATTTCATCCCTCAGTGACCTCGCCTAGAAAGCGAGGTAAGAGTCACCATACCAAGTGCTGCTTAGAGGAAGTTTCCAGTCATCTTCAGTCAGACTGATGATCACTAAATGCTCTGAGAGATTCCATCTGGAATTTTGTTCTCTTTATGGGGCTATGATTTTTCTCCACTCTTTTTTTTTTTTTTCGGTGGGCGGCAGGGAGGTACCGGGAATTGAACTCGGGACGTCACATTTGCCAGGCAGGTGCTGTGCCACTGAGCTAACTCTCCAACTCCCATGTTCTCCACTCTTAAGAGTGTGGGTGTTTCTGAGTTTTTAGTGTTAAAAGGTAAGAAAGGTAGCACCTTGATTATCCAGGTACTGTATCATGTACTGACTAATTCAAGACTGCTGGATATCAGCATACTGTTAAGTGAGGTGAAAAATTAGTGTCAAAAGATACAGTTAAAGCCGGGCGTGGTGGCGCATGCCTTTAATCCCAGCACTGGGGAAGCTGAGGTAGGCGGAGCATTGTGGATTCGAGGCCGGCTTGGGCTACAATGCGAGTGCAAGACCGGCCTGAGCTACATAGTGCGACCCTGCCTCAAAAAACCAGGGCCGGGAGTTTGGCTCAGTGCCTTAAGCACCTGCCCTGGCAGGCGCGAGGTTGTGAGTTCAATCCCCGGTGCTGCAAAAAAAATAAAAAATAAAAAAAAATAAAAGATACAGTTAAATGAATGATGAAAATTGTGCACTACATCCTGTACCATTAAAAAGTACCTCTAGATGTAGGTATTCCGGAAACTGCCACCTGACTTCCAGTAAGGAGAGAAAATAGTGCAGATCTTTTTTTTTTTTTTTTTTAACGTTTACTTGACCACTTCCCTCCTCTTCCTCCTTCTCCCTCCTCCTTTTCCTTTTCCCACCTCCTCTTCCTTCTCCCCCTCCCTGCTCCTTCCTCTTCCTCCTCTACCTTCAGCTAGTGAAGTCTGTTTGCATGGTTGGGATCAGTTATGGGTTTACAGATGCAAAGTGAGGATAGATTATCTCATGTTAATTTGTTTCCTAATTTGTATCTATGTGGTATAACTCAACTGTAATTTTTCCTAGAGTTTCGCTTTATTATATTAAGCAGATAATTTAGCTGCCAACCTCTGGGGTGTTCATACACTTCTTTGGGGTTCTGGCATTTGCAGAATAACTGGTGAATCATTTCACCTTTTAGGACATAACAGTGAGTCCTGGGAACTCTTTCCCTGGTGTGATCATGCCTCCTGCTGCCCCTCAGACTCTAGGCTGCAGGTGGCTAAGCGTTGTGGCTTATCTGTTTCTAGACAGACTCACAGGCACTTGGTTCACCAGACAGGATCCAGAGAGGTCCCTGAAAGAGAGATGGGGACCTCAGTTCACCCCACTCATGGAGTAGGTTGTCAGTTTGCTGTCTTATATCACAGAAAAGAATTTCAGGATGCATTATAAAGGTTTATGAGGCAGATTTTTTTTTTTTTGGTACTAGGAATCGAACTCAGGACCTTATGCTTGCCAGGCAGGTGTTTATTTCGCTGAGCTATATCCTCCGCCCTAGTGAGGCAGAATTTAAAAGTACACACTTATGAGCTGGGTGTGGTAGTGCATACCTGTAATCCCAGCACTTGGAAAGCTGAAGCATGAAGATTGCTGGGAGTTCAAGGCCAGGCTGAACTACATAGCAAGACCTTGTCTCAAAAAAAAAAAAAAAAAAAAATCAGAAAAGCAGGGCTGAGGATTTAGCTCAGTGGCATAAGTGCCTGCCTGGCAAACATGAGGTCATCAGTTCAATCCCCAGTACAAAAAAAAAAAAAAAAAAAACCTAACCAAACCAATAGAACAAAAATACAGTAAAAGTACACACTCAGCAGATTCTTAAGAAACGTGTGATGGTTTGTAAGTGAACTTGATCTTGGGGCTGTCCTTAAGATGGGTGATCTAGGATATGTATTCCCACTGCCTGTGAGGCTTCTCATGTGGTACTCTAGGTTAGAATGTTACCACTTGGATGTGTTTGAAGTTGAGATGTGCTGTTCACTAATAGTGGGAGGATGAGCACTTTATGAAAAGCAGAGGGCCCAGAGGCCAACTTATAGAATTGTGGTATCTTTAAGACCTTTAGGAATTTTTTAGAGTGAGTTCCCCGAAAGGGAAATGCCCACAACCCACGCGGCTCCTGAGGTTCTTGGGGTGAAGAACCCCGAGAGGATGAGAAAAATAAAGAAGACACAAAGCTGGGGTCACGTGGAGCCCTTAGCCTCCTGATGGGAGGAAAGTTACTGGCCCCTCACTGCATGGGCGTTTATTTATACCTTTTAGCAACCTAATGTCATATGACACCCTGTTGCCCTAGCAACGCACTGCTCAGGTGGTCTTCGGGCTAGGTGTTCTCTAGGTTGAAGTAGCTTCTTCATGTGGTTTGCCCCAGGCACTCTTTGTTCTTGGAATGGTTATACCTAGGTCATGCCCTAGGTCAATTTCCAGCTTCAAAGGCTCCCAACAGGGAAAAAGGATTTGTAACCTTGAGTAACTTTTTTTCCAAAGGTTTCAAGTATTTATTGTTGACCCATTAGAAAAAGATTAAGATTCCTGATTAAGAAAGTTCAACTGCCAGGCTCTCTGGCACTCAGGAGGCTGAGGTAGGCAGAGCGTTGTGAGTTCGAGGCCAGCTTGGGCTACAACAGGAGTGCAAAGCCGGCCTGAGCTACACAGTGTGACCCTGCCTCAAAAAAAAAACTAGGGCCGGGAGTTTGGCTCAGTGGCTTAAGCACCTGTCTGGCAGGCGCGAGGTTGTGAGTTTGATCCCCGGTGCCACAAGAAGAAAAAAAAAAAAGAAAGTTCAACTGTCTTAGCCGGTGGTGTTTTTTAAGCTTGATATGGTGATACAATCTTGATCACGATACAGTATCATCTTGTGACCTCTGAGGGAGTAAATGTGCTGCAGCTTATGTACAGTTCCTTACAGTCCCCACTGGTCCTCCTCCAGTGTCTCCACCGGGAGTTGTACTTGATGTTATTACCAGTCTTCATCCAAATCCATTAAGGAATTGGACGACTCTGCTTTTGCTTCTTGGCCAGGAATCATTTGATTCTGAAAGTCTTGTGAGAAGATGTGGTTAGAGTTGGAGGCAGGAGCACGTACTCAATGGTGGACAGAAGCAGAAGAGCTTGAGTAACTTTTGTGTCCTGTTGTTTTTCTTAGAAGTATAATTTTAAAATTATGATTTCCCTTATCCCTCTTGCTTCCAGTTAAGCTTATTTGTTTTGGTTTTATCCTTGGATAGTCCTTATTTGTTGTCACTTAACATGAAACTGTCTCTACTCATAAGCCCATGTCCCTTGGACCTTTGATAAGCAGAGGATACTTACTTTCTTCATCAGACTCTTCTGGAACCTCAACACTAAATGGTTCAGCAGCTCTGGACTGGCCACAACTCTCTGTCCTTTGGCTCATCCTTATATTAGCCCTAAGAAGCAGCTTAATGCTGCTCCCTTCTTTTTCTCTTGACTCCGAGCTCACGGCAGCTTTGTGACTAAAAAGGTGAAATTCCTTAAATGTAGCCAGCCCCTCGAAAGTAGGAAAACAAGGAATTTTTAAGTTTATTGCCCTCTGGTGGAGATGATACTTGTTAGATCTGTCTTGCTCTGCTATATCACCATGGGCCTGGTGGCATGTGTGCTGGATTGGGAAGTGAGAAAACTGCAATTCTTATCCCAATTATGTGACCTATAAGCTAGGAGGAGTTCTTGAGCTAGTATTACATCTACATCTCCTCTCTGTTCTTATCTGCAAAATAGAGGATATTATAAGGATTGTAAGGTAGTATGTGTAAAGTACCTACCTTAGGGCTTGGTAAAGTACCTATCTTAGTCTCTTGAATTGTAGACACACATTAATGATTATTTTAGATCATTGTTGAAATTATCAAATAATAGAACAAGGATGTAAGCCAAAAGCCAATTCTTTACAGACCCTGGAAGCATATATGTAGTAGGTTATGTGCAAATACTATGCTATTTTGAACATCTATGGATTTAGGAGTCTGCAGGGTCTCCTGGAACCAGTTCCCCTCAGATACAAAGAGAAAACTATAAGCCTGTAATCTTTTTTTTTTTTTTAAGTACCAGGAATCGAACTCAGGACCTCACGCTTGACAGGCAGGCACTGCGCCACCGAGCTAAATCTCTGACCCAACCCTACAGTCTTAAATTCTTCTCTTTTTCAAAAGGGGAGAATGCACCGAAACCTTACGAAATCGAATCAGAGAACTAGAAGCAGAGGGCAAGAAGCTCACAATGGACATGAAGGTGAAAGAAGACCAGATCAGAGAACTAGAACTGAAAGTTCAGGTAATAAAGAAACACGAAATTCCTTCATTCTTAAATTTCTTTTAGGCTGGATTTGTGCTCTGTGCTACCATGTAGAGATGGTGACTTTGATACAGACCAAATCCCATTGCATCAAAAAATCTGTGTATGACAGAGATTTGAGGCTCTAATCTTGTCCAGCTCATTTTAAATCTAATTTAATATAGCCAGATTCTGATACAAGTCAGAAATGTTGACAGTCTTTTAACATGTTTTACTTGAGGATTTGGCTCACTTTAGATTTATGTAGTTTTTTTGGGTTATGGGTCAGTTTAGTGTCCTCTGAAACTCACACATCTCTCCTTAGCTCTAACTGTTAGTCCAGTGCCAAGAGCTGACCCCCTATATAGCTCTGAGGCCTAGAGATGGTAGTTCTGAGCTCTGTGGAGAGGAACTGTGCTGGAGATATGGATATGGACATAGCCAGGTTTTTTTAGCCTTTGTACTTTAGCCACAGACTTGGCATCAGCTTTACAAAGTGACATTTAAAATTAATACCATGTATTTTAAAGTTATAGAAATTTGAGTTGTGTGGGACTAGTAAGAAATTACTGGCAAGTTAGTGTAGTAGAATGTGCGGCCTGGAGGCAAAACCTGAAGTATGGTTAATGATGTCCTCAGATAATACCAGTTTTGGTGAAGATGCTACGTAATAGGCCTCATGCATTGCAGGTAGAAGTATAACATTCCAGAAAATACGTACTTTTTAAGTATTCCCCTTTTTTATGAATCTAGCACTAAGGTAAATATTTAAAGCTCCTACCAATGATTAATATACAGAGATGTTTAATGTATACAGTATAAATGCAGAAACAATGGAAGCAATCTTTCTGACTGGAAATTTTTGTTTAAATTATGGTATATATACATGCAGGAATATCATATGGCCATTAAAGGTTTTTTTTTAGTCAAGTGTGCTGATGCACACCTGTAAACCCAGCATTCTAGGAGCCTAAGGCAGGAGGATCACAAGTTCAAGAATAGCCTGGGCAACTTAGTGATTTAGTGAGACTCTGTCTTAAATTAACTTTTTTTAATAGGGTGGGGAATGAAACTGGGTGTATAGTTCAGTGTGAAGGCCCTTGTTCAATCCCTAATATAACCAAAACAAAAAAGTAAAAGAACCTAAATGTGTACTTATTTGCTACATTACCAAGTATTGTAAGTTATAGTCCACAATTTACCTTATCAAAATAATGAACTTTTTTGGTGGTAGGAGGCCCTGCATGCTAGGCAAGCACTCTACCACTGAACTATATTCCTAGCCCCATTTTGCAGTTTTTCGTGTAGCTTAAGAGAAGACTTGCAGCAGAATTATAGCTATATTTGCAAGCGGCCAGCAAGGAAAAAGCTCTCTGTATTTTTGGGTTAGGCTTTCAAGACAGTGTTTAATTTGAAGGCAGACTTCGTTGTTATTTAGGCATGTACCCCACAGTCAAATGATTATACACTAAATGCTTCTCTGTGTGTATCACCGTATAAGTACATTTGGCACTTGCTCTAAGTAGTGAGTTCTAAACCCATGAAACATCACGATTCTATGGTCTAGTGACTCTATCATGAATAGTGGGATTTAACTTGTAATTTCAGGCTTATTTATAGACATCAGTGCCAAAACTGCCTTGTAGCATTGCTGTCTTGATGATATTGATAGGAGCTTCGGAAGTATAAGGAAAATGAAAAGGACACTGAGGTGTTAATGTCAGCCCTCTCCGCCATGCAAGACAAGACACAGCACCTGGAGAACAGCCTGAGCGCAGAGACGAGAATCAAGCTGGACCTGTTTTCTGCATTGGGTGACGCAAAGCGACAGCTCGAGATTGCCCAGGGTAGGGGAGCAGCGGGGGAAGTGTCGGGGCTGGAGGGTGGTGGGGATTAAAAATACACAAGGTTGAAGAGAGCCCACCTCTGCTTTGAGCTCGGAACCAAAGAGCATTTCTGTTATCTCTTCAAGCGATTTGCCAAGTCCCCAGCATTGAAATGAAAGAGGCAGCACATTGATTCATGCTGCAGATGTATTTTGAGACAAAAATGCATCAAGTGCAGGGCATGCAGGGAAGAGTGTGCATTTCTGCCTTCAAGGAGCGCCGTGTTGTTGAGGATGTAGAGAACTGCAGAATCATCAAAGGGAGATGTGGTAGCACTGTACATGGGGCCTGTGGGAACACACAAGAGGCAGGGACTCAGCCAGTCTGGAGGGTGGGAGAAGGCTGTGTCCTAGAAGAGCTGGGACCTGAGTGATGAAGAAGCAACTCGGCAGGTCAACAGGCCTGGCCGAGGACTTGGAGGTGAGGTGAGCCTGGTGTATTACAAGCTGCAGCAGCTCTGCCTGGCTGGAGCAGTGGGAGGTGAGTCTGGAGGGCAGGCCAGCCACTCGGCAGATATTTATCAAGACCTACTATATGCTGGGCACTGTGAAAGTCCCTGAGGATTCAGGGATACAGCCCTGGTGAGGATGAAGGATGCATGAGCCAGTAGGGAATGTCAGATGGGCATTAAATGTGATGATGAAAATAAAGCAGTGGTGAGGAGGGCCTTGTGTGTCTGTCTGCTCTTTTCACATAACAGTGAGAGAAGGTCCCTTAGTTGAGCACACTTGAGCAAAAACTGAGAGGCAAGAGTGAGTGAGCTATATACGTAGCAGAGGACAGTACTTCCCTGGCAGGAAACAGCAAGTGTAAAACCCTGTGGTAGAAGTGGGAGGCATTACAGCCTGCGTATCACAGGGACAAGAATGGCAGCAGCCAAGCCCAGAATTGTGGCCTATGGAAAGAACTTGGGTCTTTGACGTAGCAGCTGTAGGAAGCTTCAAAATAGAGGCATGGTATGATGAAGAGAACAGATCTGGATCTTACTCAAGAAATTGATAAGCTGCCTAATTGACTGCTGTGGAAGCTTTCAGTTGGCCTAATGCAGTGGTGGCAAATAATGGCACACATGCTGTTTGTATCATTGAAAGCTCTGTCACTGTGTTTTTCTTTTAATGTATGAGTTGGTTTTTCTAAACTAGAACCCCAATATTCAAGTTTGATGTTGGCACTTTGCAATGAATAGTTGGGTTTTGGATTGTAGTTTGGGCACTTGGTCTCTAATGAGTAGAAAATATTTCAACAGGGTCTTACAGAGCAGTCATATACTATACCCAAGTAGAAAAATTTTATCTATCAGTATCTACATACTAGAAGCTAAATTTACATTTACTTAATCCATTTAAAATAATAGATATATTACATGTTAACATAAAGAACATTTTTATGAAAAATAACTATTTCCAAAGCAAAAATAAATAAAACGAGAAAAGTGGCATTGTTTTATGTTTAGAAAATGTCTTTAATTTCTGGCTTAATGGAAGAGATTCTTGATTCTTGTCTGTTTCTGCATTCATTCTTTTGAGGTTTCACATTCCACTTAGGTTATAGAAGATTCCACTTAATGCTCATTACAGAATGAATGTGAAAAAAGCAGTGGCTTAATACTATGAAAATAGCTTGACTGTACTTTGAAATTGCTGCATAAGGATGAGCTGGAGAAAAAGGTCTGCTGCCAAGGTAAAGGCCAGAGGCTAGAAAGGACAAAGGGAAGATCAAGGAAGGCTTTGTGAAGGAGAGGACATTAAGTAGGCTTTGAAGGATGAATTCTGAGAGCAGAGAATGGCAGGGAAGAAGACTGTTATCTGAGGGAGTAGTACTGGAAATATTCAGGTGAGCAGTCTAACAGCCTCAAGCTTGAGGGCTGGAAGAAAAGAGTGAAGTAAGGAAAATCATGAAGGAAGCCACACTAGAAAACATACTCCCTAGATTTTTCAGAGGAGGAGGAGGATGTGTGCCATTATTCTGAAAATCTTCGATAGCAGCGTGAACGATGAATTTGAGAAGTAGGATTGAAGGCAGAGAGGCCAGTTGGGATGCTATTACTGTGTTCCGTCTAAGGGGTGATAAAGGATGGCAAGGGCATGTTCCAGACAGGTGAGTTACGGAGAGTGGAGATACTGGAGAGATCAGGAAGTATCAAGTTTCTGAAACTGGGGGAGGGGGGATGTAGAACAGCTTTAGTATATGAAACATGAAAATGAGTTCGGTCTTGGATGTTTTGATTTGTGGTACACCCCAGATACCCAGGTAAGAGACATTCATCAGTCAGTGGGAACTCAGAGAGGCCAAATGCCCTGAGGGCAAAAGGTGGGGCTTAGAATGTTTAAGAAGTTAGTGGATCCACAGGACTGGCTTGGATGATCCAGATGACTGAGCTAGAGAAGGCAGTTGAGCATCGCATGCACTTTCTGTGGATTCTGGGAGGGGCATTTAACAAGAAAATTCCTGGGAATTCTGCTTTAAAGTTCAGCTTCTGGCCTGATAGTGGCCTTTTTGCCTCGCTGGCTCAGCTCCCTGAAGAGTGGTGACCCTTGTGCTTCATTCCTGCCTACTTGGGTTAGTATACTTGGAAAATAACCACCCCTGGAGTTAAGAGGCACTCTCAGAAGACAAAGGGAGTTTAGCTCCCAGCACAAGCGCAGGAATCTTCAGGTGTAAGAAAGATCCTTTCCAGAGCTCTTGGGATGTTTGCCTGTTCCTGATTAAAGAGATCAAACTTAAGTCTGCCTGGGAAAAGGTACCGTGGTTCTTATATCAGATGCCCTTAGGTATTTTATTCATCTGAAACTTATTTTGTTCAAAGGGAAAGGGGATGTTTTGAAGCTTGCGGCTTAGGGGACCTGAAGGAAGAGAGGGAGCAGTTCCTTTTCCCTGCTCTTTGCTGCTGCTTCCCCATGGCCTCCCTCCTCCATCCTGCCAGAATATTCTAATAACCCAACTTTGTAATTCAAATCTAACCCCTTGGTGCTTTTCCCCTTCCTTTCTGTATCATTTAAGTCATCCTAGTCACAAAATGACTTTCATCTCTACTACATCCTTTTAAAATATATGCTACTCAACTCTCACATTCCATGTAGACTGTCGTCTTCTATAGGACCCATGAGCAGTCTCAAAATAAGGGCCACTCACATGGAGCCTCTTTCTTTTTACTCCTAAGTGCTCTTTCCTCTCAGATACCAGGAGCCACATAGCGTGCTAGAAATTGCATGGGCCTTGGAACAGAGGGATCCCAGGTTTAAATCCTGCCCTACCTCTTATGATGAGATGATTTTAACCAGACACATAACTTGTGGCGCCTGCTGTGGCCTAGACGCTAAAGGGATAGCAGTGTGTGTTGGGGGAGGGGGGGTGGAGGCACAGTCCATCCCTTCGTGGAGCTCATGGTCCAGCAAGGAGATGATGGACACAGGTCATTACCCAAGGACTATGTGGAAGAGGCACAAGATGCTGTAGGTGAGAGCACAGGCTCTGCATCCGGGCTGCATGGAGTCCTGGCTGTGCCACTGCTGTGTACCTTGAGCAAGTCACTCAACCTCGCAGTTTCTTCATTGTAAAATAGAAGATGATAATTCCTCTTAGGTTGTAGAGAGAAAGAAATTACTATATGTAAGCACTTAGAACATTACCTGGTACCTGTGAAGCCTTATGTATTAGTCATTGTCCTTGTCACAAAAAATAAGGGACAGAAAGGCGAGTTCGGGGTGTATTGAGAATCTTAAGAGTTGAGGGAATTGATTTAGGTGGAAAGGTCAGGGAAAGCCTTGCTGAGGAAGTGAAAACAACCCTCAGGAGTTAGAGGGGGCCAGGCAAGGTGGCACATGCCTATAATCGCATTATTCAGGAGGCTGAGGCAGGAGATCACTGCTAGTTGGAGGCCAGCCTGGGCTATATAGTGGGTTCAAGACCAGTCTGAACTGAACTATAGACTGAACTATACACTGAGACCCTGTCTTTAAAAAAAAGGTAGGGGGGAATAGCAGAAGGGAAGAAACTCAGAGGCCATGGGGCTCCTTGAGTCACCAAGCCCTTGTGCAGTGAGGGAGAGAGTGCTGGCAGGCCAAGAAGGCTAGTGTTGTGGCTAGCTGCTGCCAACTTGGCAGTCAGTGGTGAGGCACTGTGCTAAGAGGCAGGGGTGAGCGATCTGGGTCACTTGAAAATCCTGCCAGGGAGGCAGTCCCAGAGCATCTTTTGCTTTCTGTAAGAGAACCCAGTGTGACTGATTCTCAGGCCTCAGTTCTGTATTCCTTGGTCTGATACTCAGAGATAGCCCATCTTCCTAGGAAGGAATTCCAGCTCAGAAGGTGGAGCACCAGTTCAAAACCAGTGCCCTTCTGAAAATTGACTTCTTTGCTCTAGTTATGCCTGTGTGAATAGAATCTGTTTTTGCCTCTTAAGCCAAAGTGAACTATGGCCCACGATGCAGTCTGGCCTGCTGCCTGTTCTTGCACTACCATGGGCTTAATAAGAGTGCTCTTTATATTTTTCCATAGTTGGGGTGGGGGGAACTATGATAAAATGACCCATAGTACCTAAACTACTGTTTGACCTTTTACAGGAAGTTTACTTGATCATATAAGCCCTAGGGTGGTTCCCACTGAGTTGAATCCATTAGGGTTTGCAAGAGAGCATTGTATTGTGTGAGCCCTCCGTCCTCACTAATGGCCATCTTTGATCTTCCAGGACAAATCCTTCAAAAAGACCAGGAAATCAAGGACCTAAAACAGAAGATAGCCGAAGTCATGGCCGTCATGCCCAGTATAACGTACAGTGCTGCCACCAGCCCCCTGAGCCCTGTTTCTCCCCACTACTCTTCCAAATTTGTGGAGACCAGCCCCTCTGGACTTGATCCCAATGCCTCTGTCTACCAGCCCCTGAAGAAATGAAGGCCAGCTGTGTGTTTGCCCAACCATTTGGTTTACCAAAAGGCCTCACAAAGCAGCGTCTCTGGCAGTCAAGATAAAAAAGTTTATATTGTATTTTGTGGGACTGTATATGTTGTCATTTTTAAAAAGGGGGGAGATAACATCCAAGTCTGATTAGAACTGCCCATCAGTTGTTCTTGTAAATTTTTTAGAAGACCTCACAGAACTTTGCAGTTTATTTTTCTCGGCCAACACATTAAAACCATTCTTGGATTTCAAGTAGCCAATTCTGCCTTTCATGTATTCTTACATAGTTTCCTCTTGAAGGAAAAAAAAAGCAAGTTTTGCTTTTCAATCTCTTGTTTTCTTCTTAAATAAGCGGGCAGAAACCGCACATTGGATTCATGTGGGATGATAATGAAAACTTAGTTTTTAGACTAAAAGGGTTAAATAACCTAACAGCTTTGATTATAGCTGCATTAAAGAAGATGATTATTGATATTACAGAAAACAAAAATTGATTACCCCTCTAAGGACCAAACAAATTCAAGGAACATCATTTAAGCTGAGGAGACACTTAAGTGATGAGACTAGCTGTAAGAATGTAACAGGGATTGTGTGAAATACTTATATTCCCATCCGTGTGTTTAGTCCTAGAAAATTGCTAGCAGCAGTCTTCTTCACAGTGCCTTGGGAAAAGACATTTCAAGAGGAAACTTATTTTTAAACTGTTTGCCCCTTTTCAGTCATCTATCTTCTCTCTGTGTCAAGCTCAATGTGGATCCTGCTGTAAAACTGGTGGGTAGGTGGGCTGTTCTTCCACCATGCCACCTCTTCCATTTCTTTGAATAGAAAATACCAGAAGATGTCCTGTGCTTGCCGCAGAGCAGGCACCTTGGGGAGGGAGCTCGGTGGTGTTCACGTCCAAAAGACTGTAACAATGGCTAATAAAAGGTGTGGTCTAGGGTCCCCCCCCCCCTTATTTAACTGGGCTTTTTCCACTTTTCGTCTTCTGTTTGACGGTTTGAAAGAGGCATGACTCTTCTTCAGCTCTTGTGCCAAGCAGGTGTTTTTTTTGTTTTGTTTTGTTTTGTTTTGTTTTTTAAAGTTTTTAAAACTCAAAACTGCACAAAGATACTGGTTTCAACTGTGTACTATACATTGGTAGAAAAGTGTTTACACAGGCAACTTTTGGAAGTATTTAAGAATCAGGGCAGGGTGCGGGGAGGGACTGGGAGAGAGGGACAAAGCAAAATTGTATTTGGAAATTAGGAAAAATTAAAATAGTTTGGTTTTGCTTCCTTGCCACAGGTTCTGGAAGGACATAGTCCTAAAATTTCCTGTTAATTGGCATGTATGTCTTCATTTAAAGCAAATTAAGTAGGACAAGTCAGTAAAAGTAAAATAACAGTATTAAAAAGAATCATCCTTTTAATCACAGATCTTATTTTGGAATTAAAAAACGAAACTTCTAGCTTTTTAGCCAGGTGTGCATGTTGCTACCATTTGCATTTTTGATTCATCCTGTGTAATTGTCACCATGAAAGTGTTACTCAGAATTGTCAGATTTTTTTCATCTTTGTGCAAAAACATGGAAAATTGTCACTATGTGTTGAGGTTTCCCCCATTTTGCTGCCTTTGGGACACTATTTTTGTTAAATACTTGGTCTTGGCTGCATTTTTTTTTCCCCCTGTGGGGTTCAAAAGAATAAACATTTTCTTACTGATAAAACTAGTTTTCTGCCTTTTTAACTTCAGGAGGGCACAGTGAGGTAGATAGCTCTGAGTGGGGCTGAGATGGTTACTATCTTGTCTCCCTATCAGATAGCAGTGCCCCCCATAGCAGCCCCACTGGGCAGGGAGCAGACACAGGGTTTGGAAGACACCCCATCCAGGATCTCCAGTTGGTTTGCTGTCTACACAGCTGTTTTCATTCACACTCTCCCTACCTTCACCTTCTGTGTAGCATCTGGTTAGAGCCAAAGCTATCTTATTTTCTCGTGTAGCCCTTTTTTCCCCCAAACAGTTTTGGGGTGGGGCTGGGAGATAGATGGTAAGATTTTGAGAGCAACTTTCCTTTGCCATTTCTTGCCCTCTCTCATTTTCCAAAATCTTTGGCTACTTAGTGACTCTTAGTTGAGTTTCTTACCTGCTGTAGATCCTGAACTGACCTTCAAGGTGACTGTTCCATTATCTTCCCTTATTTTTAGAGACTTTGTGTGTTGTCATCTTCTGAGAAGCCAGCTGCCTCTCTTGGCATGTGTTTTCCTCTCTTGGCCATTGTTACAATTGATCTTGGCTTGTGTTCTGGAAAATTCTGCACTTGGCACCTCACCCTCTGTCCTTGTTGCTGGATAGCCTTTCTGAGTCTTGGCCATGGAGTCCCTTGCAGACACCCACACTCGGTACCATGAGCAGAATTCCTCAGGGAAATACCTGGGCTGGGCTGGGCTTGACTTGGCTTGGCTTGGCTTCTGCCTTTGCCTTCCCTGAAGGACTGTGTCTGCCTGTGGTGTTCTCGTTGGCATGTTCTTTTCCACCAAGGAAATCTCCAATTGTCATCTTGGTTATTTTGGGTCCATCAAAAAGTGGTTCCACATCTTAGCACATTGTACTTTATTACACACCATAAAACAGTGTTTGCCATTCTAGATGATTAAATATTTACAGGAAGAATGGGCTGTGTTTTGACTGGCCAGATAAAGCCTCTTTTTATTGATATCTCCCACTTCACAGAAGGAAATAGCTGTCATATGTTCATCCTCCCTGTGATAATGTAAGAGATCCTATAAAATGAGAATGAACAGTTTGTTGTGGCTCCCAGTATGAAGGAAAGGAATCATTTTCCCTCCTACCATCCCATTTCCACATGCTTACCCATCTATATATTATTCCAGGCTTTGAAAGGCTACTTGGGAGGGGCGAACATTTCTAACAGCTACCGTCATGTTGCTGCTTGAGAAATTCACAGCACACCAGAGATTGCTGAAGAGGTAAACCAGAAATCCACCCTAAAGCTATTTCTGTGAAGCCAAACTAGAAAACTCTTCAGATGGGCCATAGTAGCAGGCCCATCTAGGTTAAAGGGCTCCTGAGACTGTAAATGCCTGGCTGTATGTGACTGTTGGTGCAGTTTACTGCTGACCTTGTTTCTTCACAGGTCTGGCAGTGCTTGCCAAGTGCACCACTGTCTTAAGAGCCCTACTCAGCTCTTGTTCATGCAGAGCCCAGTGCCACAGCCAGGCCCTGCAGACGAGGAGGGGAGACTGCCTCCAGCATCACTGCTTCTGACCTGATGTGTGGGGGGTGTTTCCCAGAGGAGATTTGTTGCTTGTCTTGCTTAGAGGGGATGCTGTGGAGACTGGGTGACAGGATGCACAGAGCACTCTAGAAACTGCCCAGGGCCACTTCCCAAATGGGCATTCAGACCGGCAACAGCGAGTCATGATGAGGACAGGGTTCTGGCTTCTGGGGGTCAGCTGTGTTCCCCAATGCCTGACTCCTAAACCCACCTACTCAGAAGCATGGTTGGCAACTGTGGACCAGCAGCACAGATACCTCATTAGAACCAGAATCTGACCCTTCCCCAGAATGCCCCCACCCTCATCTGAATGGTGATTTGGTTGCATATAGTTTTAGAAGCCCCATCCCGAGCTGACTTCCCCTAACGTGAAGACTGGTGTCACCCTCTTCTAGTCCAGAAGAATACTCAAGACGTTTACATTGTAGAATTAAGAGCTTAATTGAAGGGGAAGCATGTAAGTGAAAATCTCTTAACACCTTACGTTTTCTCACCATTGGAATACAAACTCCATGAGAGTCAAGATCTTTGTTGCTGGGGATATAGCTCCGTGGCACCGTGCCTGACAAGTGTGAGGGCATGAGTTCAATTCCCGGTACACCCCCCACCCCGCCAAAAAAAGGAAAAAAAAAAAGATTTTTGTCTTTATTTGCTGCTATAACCCTGGAACCTAGAATATTGACTGCTACACAGTCAATTAATAGATGAGGCATCTTAATTGCATCCGAGTGTCTAACAGTACCACCAGAATGACAAGTCTAAACAATAGTTTGTGGAAGGAGAGGCCGAGTTTGAAGTAGCAAATTTACTGTGACATCTTCCACCTGCCAGATTTTCTCCACAAAGGCCCAGTTGATTTAGCCAGGTGCAAAGATTTCCTAAACAGCTAGATGTCCTGTGGATAATCCCATCTTTTGTCTGGTAGCCCTCACCATAGGGAACCTACCAGGAACCTAACCATCCTTCAGCCTGCTGGAGCCTTAGACCTGAATTCTCCCAGAGCCAGCCCCACAGCGAGAGTCAGTGCAGACTGTGATCAGATGATCAGGCCTTCCCTTCGGGAAGGTGTCTGGCCCCTCCGTGGCAGACTCAGGATCTCCTTCGGCCTGACCGAGGGGCCCACACTTCCTTTCTGCCCTCCTACCTTGAGCTCAAGTTGAGGGTTTCTACTTTCCAGTCTGAACGTTTGCCTTTAATTCCCCTGCTGTTCCCTGATGTTCAGGTCTTAACATCCCCCTCAGGTGGATTTTCTGGGTGCTGGATCACCCTGCTGTGACGGACATCTCCGATTCCTCTCCTGATCCCCACCTTAGCTACATGTGATGGCACTTTTTAAACCCTGACCAAGAAATCTGGGCCAGTTTAGTTTGGAAGCTGCTCTCTTCTACTGTTTTCCAGGGCCACAGTTCTAGACCCTTTGAGGTGACTGGGAGGTGGAGCTAAGTGTGGCAGGGACCCTTACGAGATAAGACTTGGCCTGGTACCAGCAGTCCTGTATCCTCATTCTTCAGGTTCGTTCTCCTGACTGGCTGTGGGTCTGGATCTGGGACATGGTTTTGCTCTTAGAGGCCTATGCTTTTGACACTTCTCTGGTTCCGCTGTGCTACCGAGCCCATGCTGATTTAGAACCATGGTTCTCAAATCTAAAGATTCATCAGCACAGCCAGAAATAGCCTGTTAAAGTGAGAAGCACTGAGCCCCGCCCTGAGTGTCTGGTGCTCGAGGTCTGGGCAAGGCTCCCACAAGAGAGTTTGTAACAAGTTCCCAAGCTAGGCTGGATCCTGGGCCCGGCTTTGGAGAACCACTGAGCACGAGACTGACCCTGGGCCCAGTCTTGGAGCCATCCCACCAGCCGCCACCAGAGGGCACATGTGACCTCAGCCAGAGGGCCTGTTCCCCTCCCACCAGCGGCCAGGTCCTCAGACCGCAGAGGTGCTTCTCTAAAGACTTCTTTTTCTTTTTTTTTTTTTTTTTTTGCGGCACCGGGGATTGAACTCACAACCTCGCGGCTGCCAGGGCAGGCGCTTAAGGCACTGAGCCAAACTCCCGGCCCTGGTTTTTTGAGGCAGGGTCGCACTATGTAGCTCAGGCCGGCCTTGCGCTCGCGTTGTAGCCCAAGCCGGCCTCGAACTCACAACGCTCCGCCTACCTCAGCCTCCCGAGTGCTGGGATTAAAGGCGTGCACCACCACGCCCGGCGCTTCTCTAAAGACTTCTAATGGCACTGTTAGTTATTAATATTGGGAAGAAGAAACAGACCTCACAAATGAGCTTCTGAAAGTCTGACCAATGGTTACCAACAGGTCAGCCTCATGGAGGTGTTGAAAGTCCTGGCTCTCGAGAAAAGCAACGATTTGTCCCCACTGGAGAAGGTGTCTGGGGCCTCCCTTGTGCTAAAGGAGAGACCTTCTTTCAGAACATCCCAGAATCTTTCTGGTTAAGATGATAGGTGAATTTCGTTTTCTTCTTCATGCTTTATTATATATCTCCAGACTTCTACAATAAACCTAATATTACTAATACAAAATAATGATTTTTAAGACACATTTTAAATGTAATTAAAAGCCAAAACGACTAGGTGAGGTGACATGTGGCTCTAATTCCAGCCACCCAGGAGGCTGAGGCAGGAGGATTACAAGTTCAAGGCCACTTTGGGCAATTTAGTGAGACTGTCTCAAAATAAAAAGGGCTGGGAGTATAGCTCAGCAGTGGAATGCTTGCCTAGCATGCACCAAGCACTGGGTTCAATCCCCCGTACGGGAGAGGGTGGCATTTGGTGAGCAACTTGGAGTAAGGAGAAGGCCCAGTTGCTTGTGCTCCCTGTTGTTGACCCTGCTGGGGTATCTGGCTGGGGTGAGGCCTAATAGGGTTACAGTTGACTGACTGACCAAGAAAATAAGGTTAGGATCAAGGAAGAGATGGTTCCCTGTGCCTCAGTGCACCTGTCACTGGGGCTTGTGGCCCAGTGTGTGTGGAGTCAAGTGACCTCTGTCCAAGAACAACCCTTCAGCCACATTCACTGATTTGCAAAGGCTGGTGAATGGGAGGAGTCAGAGTATTAAAGCTTAAGAGAATATAAGATAGGTTCCTATTGCAGACTTGTTATTTGATAAGCATAGAATTTCATAGGTTTGAACAAACATTTAAAAATTGGACAATTTCATATTATCTGGAATTTTGGGGTTTCTGTTGAAAACTCTGAAGGACCGGCACCCCTCTCCCTCACTGTAGCATGTGGGGGAGGTCGGGTGGTGAGTCTGTGCTCTGGCCAAGCACCAGGTCACCTGGGGAGCTCTCAGCATTGCCCACATCCGGGGCCCACACCCAGAGAGCCAGACTGCACTGGGCTGGGAGGAAGCCGGGCACTGATTGTTTTAATTCACCTGGGCTTCTAACATGTAGTAGGGTTGAGAACCTGGAATGTAGAGGGGAATAAGAGAATCCTTGGCCCTGGCTGGGTCCTGGGACCTCAGAGGATATACATGTGTTTGCTGGAGCTGGGGCCAGGACTTAAGGTATAAACTGGCTGAGTTGAGATGTGAGCAGAATTGGGGTCTGCTGTCTCCCCACTTTTCTGTAGGGTCTCTTGCCGGCTCTTCTTCCTTCTGATCTCTGGGCTTCCTCCAGGCCTTTGTCCTGGATTTCCCTTGCCAGCCACGTCTCCCATGCCGTTTGCCCATGTCGGTTGTTAGTCCTCTGGTTTTCACAAAGAAATTTTGTCAGCATCACCTCTGTGACTCGGACGTGTGTTCTTCTAATGGAGACTTTTGTGGGTGGGAGGTTCTGAGTATTGAACCCAGGGCCTTCACGCTGAGCTACATCCCCAGCCCATTTTTGTAATTTGAGACAGGGTCTTGCTCAGTTGGCCTCAAACTTCTGGAGGCCATCCTCCTGCCTCAGCTTCCTGAGTAGCTAAGACTACAGACACATGCTGCCAGACCCTGCTTTATCTGTAGTTTTTGTATGGCAAGCCATAGAAACTGAAGCCAGTAAAAGCCCAAAGGGGAACTAAATAGAAAGCGGGTAGGGTAAGCACACAGAGCTGTCCAGAAGGCCGAGGAAGCCAGCTGGGGGATAAAGCAGCTAATCCCAGGGGCTGTCTCCCAAGCAGGTGCTGCTGCAGGATGAGAGTCCTTACCCCAGCCGCTTAGGAGCCAAAGTCCTCCCGGGGAGGCTGCGGTGGATGTGCGAGATGGCTCCCCATGCGTGCTGCACCCCTGGAGAGAACAATACTTGAACCCCTGGGTCGGCATTGGGCTGTGACCCGCAGGGAGGACATCACATTGCCAGAGCATCACAGGTACCCGGATGGCTCAGGTTAGCCTCTTGCTTCTCTCTGCCAGGAGAAAATGTCCCCATGCAGTCCCCGCAGCTGCATGAGAACTGAGCCGAGTCCCAGCCACCCTTCAGAGCTGGAAGCAAAAGAAATAAAATATGTTTTTGGTGTCAGCCACTGAGATTTGGGGGCTGCTTGATACCACAGCAAAAACAACTAATATAGAGAAAGAGCCCAAGCTTGAGCCACCTGCCCTCTCCTGGGCTGAACCCTGGGCTGGACAGAGAAAGCCTGAGAAGGGAACTCAGGCTCTGCCAAGGTCTGAATGTTCGTATTGCCCCTCAGATGCATGTGTTAAAATCCTGGCCCCAAAACTGACAACATTGGAAGGTGGGGCTTTGGGCGGAGATTAGGTCCTGAGCCAAGGTCCTCATGAAGGGATCGGTGCCAGACGTAGTGATACACACCAGCATTTGGGAGGCTGAAGCAGGAGGATCGAGTGTTTGAAATCAGCCTGGGCTACATAGCAAGACTTTGTCTCCAAACAAACAAGAATACCAAAAGCAAAAAAGAAGGCCCAGAGAACTGCCTGCCCTTCCACCACGCGAGGACATAGGTGTTTGCCCCACACAGCGAACCCATCTGTGCCTTGATCTTGGACTTCACAACCTCCAGAACCATGAGAAACATTTCCATTGTTTACGGGATGAGTCTGTGGGATTTGTTATGGCAGCCTGAATGAACTAAGCCAGGCCCCTCAGCTCCAGAGCAGGAAGCTTGCAGCCCCTCCAAGGCTACACAGAGAAACGAGAATTTTTGCAAAAGAGAAAGTGAGGCACTGCTGGCCTGGAGAGGTCAAGGGGCCCACAAATGTCTAGCTCACCAGTGGTTCCAAGAACCAAAGCCCAAGTCCATGGGTCCTTGTCTTTCATCCACCAAGGCCCCTTTCACCTTTTTTGCCAGCAAACAAGGTTAACCGCACATCTGGACTCGGTACTCCCAGGATTGGATTAGTCAGGGTACATACGCTCACAGAGCTTCAGACCAGGTACAGCAGCAAAGCAAGAGAATCAACTCTTTAAGTCACTTCTGCAGCCTCATCCTGACTTTCTAAAGATCAAAAATACCTTTGGGAGTGTATGTGATTGTCTCCCCAGGCCTCTAATTAACTGAACCCCAGGTGGGAACCAAAGCTTAGTATCCTCCCTCTCTTGAGAGTGTATCACTGCAGCAGCTGGCACCAGAAGCCAAAAATGTCCTCAAGAGCCAAAGGAATTGGCCCAGCTGAGCAGTTCGGGCTCAGTGGCCTGTGGCGGGGCAGATCCGGTGGGTGGGACTGCTCGCAGGTGATACCCCCAGGCTGGCCGCGGAGCGGGTGACCTGTGACACATCCTCCTGACTCAGAGGCTTGCTCCATTGGACAGAGCTAGGCCAAGCCCCCTGACCTTCTGCACCTCCCTGTCCTTGTTTGTCAGAGGTGCTGATGACCTCCCAAAGGTCACGGGGTTGGCATGAGAACCTGCCAGGCCCTGGCCAATCATACTTCCTTCAGTCCCCACTGCGCTGAGCCCCAGGGCTGTCACAGGAGGCGCACACAGCAGCGGGCTGGGGAGTCACTGTGAGGATGAAACAAGCTAATGCACATAAATCTTTAAGTGCATTGAAACAGCCCCGTATGCATGTGCGTGTAAGAATGCACACTTGTGTATCTGTCTCCATTCATACTTCTGGAGTATATAACCCTACACCCCCAGCTGTAGGGTTATAAATACTGTTCTTTGCTAATGACCCCCACATTTGTCCTCTCCAGCTTAGACCTTACGGTTTCTACCAGGCTTATTCCTGCCTCAGGACCTTTGCACTTGCTGCCCCCATTTTACTTTTATTATTTTTATTTGTGGTACTGGGGATTGAAGTCGCAACCTTGCGCCTGCCAGGCAGGCACTCACACTACTGAGCTAAATCCCTGGTCCTATTTTTTGAGACAGGATCTCACTATGCAGTTCAGGCTGGCCTTGAACTCACTTTGTAGCCCAGGCTGGTCTCGAACTCACGACGATCCTCCTGCCTCAGCCTCCCAAGTGCTGGGATTAAAGGTGTGTGCCACCACACCCGGCTTCCCATTTTACTTTTAAACAGTTTTAAAGTTACAGAAAAACTGAGAAGACAGCACACAGACTTCCTATAAACCTCACGTATCTTACCTTTGTATGGACTAAAGTTCGTGCTTGCTTCAGGTTTCCTTAGTTTTTCCCTGCTATCATCCATCTGTCCCGGGATCCCATCCAGGATGCCGTTTGGCTGCCACATCTCCTGGGCTTCCTGTGGCTGCGAGAGTTCCTGTCCCTGCTTGAGAAAGCCTGGCTCCTTCCCTCCCTGCCTCCTGCTGGGCACTGGGAGGCGTCCCAGGGAGGGCCGCTCTGACCTGCTCCCAGATAGCCTCCATCCCTCGTCTCCGCTTTAGTCTTCTCAGCGTTTAGCACTACCTAGCCTATTTGTATTTTATTTATATTTTCTTTTACAACCATCTGGCATTTTTAAATTTTTATTTATTCTGTGGCTTGTCTGTCTCTCTTGACAGAAACGTCGGCTCCACAAGCCACAGGGGTTTTGTCTCTTCTGTTCACTGCTGTACGCCTGGCACGCTCTCTCCCAGCACTTGGGAGCATGCCTGGCACATAGTAGGTGCTGAGAAAGCGTTTGCCAAATAAGAGGAAGCCCTAGGCTAGAGCCTGACTGGAGCCGCCTCAGCCTCTCTGTGTCCCTCCCTTCCTCTCTCCTTCTCTCCTCCCTCCCTCCCTCCCTCCCTCCCTTCCTTTTTGCAGTACTGAGGACAGAACCCAAGCCTCCCACACGCTCGGCAAGCACTCCTACCACTGAGCAGCACCTCTGTCTCTTTTTGGATCTTTTTGGTTTTTTAATTTTGAGACATGCCCTCTAAATTGTCTATGCTGCCCTCAATCTCGTGATCCTCCTGCATCAGGCTCCTGGGTCGCTGGATTACAGCTGTGCACCTCCACACCCAGCTTTCTAGTCCTCTTCCTGTCTGTATTCTGCACTTCTGCCGCCCCCTCTCAGAGCTACCCATCCCCGAAGCCACCAGTAAAGTGGCGAGGATGAATGTGAGGATCATTGGCAAAGAACAGAATCTAAAACCCTAAAGCTGGGGGTGTGAGGCTGCAGCAGGGTGTCTGAGGGAGGAAGCGCCCCCAGCTGCCACTCCCGCCTGTGGCCTCCTCCTGTGGGCAGGACACGCTAGGCTCAGGAGGTGGGGCTGAAAGGGCCATGAGAAGGCGGGGGGCTCTAGCGTTACCACTGAATGGCCTCTTCCCCCAACCAAGCCCCAATTTTTACTCCTGACATTGACCAGAGAGCTGTCCCATTCAGTCGACTGCTGTCCCCGCAACTTATCACACCTGCTTTGCCCAGCTGTCCAAGAAGATGTCTGAGCACAGTGACCTTCTGCAGCTGTTATGACCAATGCCTGCCACCCCCATGGAGTCGGCCTCATCCACCAGGTCCTTGGCGTGGGACTTACGTGGCTGACCCTCAGTGACCGTAAGGGCTCTCTGCCCGGCTTTGGCCCACACCCTGTGAGCTCTCTGGATGAACCCTGACTTTCCCCAGCTACCCGCCTCCTCCTCTAAGCCCTGAGCTCGGGACATCCACTGAGGCTATTTTAGTCACAAGTGACAGAAACCAACTCAAACACGTGTAGGCGAAGAGGAAATCAACTGGATCATATTACTGAAAACATCAGAGGTGCAGTCAGCTTCAGGAACAGCTGGCTCAAGGCTGTCACCACCCAGGAAGAAGATGAGAAGTGAGTCTCCCCAAGGTGAGGCAGGGCTCGGTGGAGAAGGAGATAGGGGCCAGGAGGCGGCCACATTGTCTTCTCAGTTCTTGCTTTGCCCAAAGCTGAGAACTCACAGGTAAATCTTCACCTTCTCCAAGGGAGCTGCTGACCAGGACAAGCAGAGGCCCGGCTCTTCCTCTTACCACCTGTGAGAGCAGCACAAGGCCATCATCTCCTGCCTGCACAGAGCTGTGGTGGGGTCCATGCAAAGTGAGGACCAGGAGGTGTCTTGTCCGCTGTCGCCCTCTCCCACTGCAAGATGCCCTGATGGCGAAACTGCCCTCCCACAGCAGAGCACGGAGCCCTTCTCTCTGCAATGAGATGGTGAGAGGAGTCCCTGGGATGTGGTCTCAGGGAGCTGTGCAGGCTGAGGGAGGACAGGGCTGGTCCTGGGGACTACCCTGCCACGATGACTGGGGCACATCTCCAAGCAGACAGCACCCTGAATCTGTTGTTTTCCCTGTTTGGCACCTACTACCTGCTTTCCTGGTACTCGAGCCCACTTTTCTCTTGGGCATAAAGCAAACTCCATGCCAGCCATGGCAGATGGATGTGTCACCTTCCCAGGGGACTGGCTCAGGGGCAAGGCCAGTAAGAATGCAGGAGGAAGACGAGAGGCAAGTCCCTCCAGGGAAGGGGATGGGTGCCAGGAGGCAGCCATGTCGCGTCTTCTCAGCCCTGCATTTGAAACTAGGGGCTGCCGCCCTTTGTGACAGTGAAGACTGACAATGAAGCCAACGTTCAAGAGAGAGCAACGGAGGCAAGAGCTGTAGAAACCAGGTCTGATGGTGCCATTCAGTATCTTTATTCATTCATTCACTCATTCAGCAAACTCCTGGACACCATCTGTGTGCCAAGCATCGTGGGCGATCTTTGGACTTAGAGACGAATGAACTGTGGACTGTGGCTCGAGGGACCAGTCTTATGGGTGACAGGCACTTAAGTGCAAGAGCCCACTGAGAGGAGAGCATTAGAAGTTGGGTCACCTGGGGTGGTGGCTGCAGCCTCCAGAGCTGGGGTGCTTAAAGTGAGGTACAGGAGGTGATTCTCTGTCACCTGCACTTTCCAGCATTTCAAGTTGTCATGAAGATGTTTAGAGTGGGCTCTAGTTATTGTTAGCCAGAGTCAGGCGGAAAGTGGAAGACAGCTTGAGGTGGGGGTACATATCTGTAATCCCAGCTACTGGGGTGGGGCTAAGACAGGGGGCTTGCAAATTCAAGGCTAACCTGGGCAATTTAGCAGGACCCTGTCTCAAACATAAAAATAAAGCCCGGCATGGTGGTGCATGCCTGTAATACCAGCACTCAGGAGGCTGAGGCAAGAAGATTGCCATGAGTTTGAGGCCAGCCTGGGCTACATAGTGTTTAGGGCCAACCTGAACTACAAAGTGAGACCCTGTCTCAAAGAATCAAAAAAAAAAAAAAAAAAAAAAAAAAAAAAAAAAAAAAAAAAAAAAAAAAAAAAAAAAAAAAAAAAAAAAAAAAAAAAAAAAAAAAAAAAAAAAAAAAAAAAAAAAAAAAAAAAAAAAGGAAAAAGGAAAAAAAAAGAAGGAAAGAAAAGATACAACAACGACAACAAAAAATGGACTGGGCTCAGTGGTAGAATGCTTAGCCACCATGAAATCTTGGGTTCAATCCTCAGTACTAAAAATAAGAAAAAAAAAAAAGGAAAATAAATCATCAGAAAGTAGAAGATTTAGGGAGATAAAAATTAAGGGTCAAACAAGGTGAGCCCAGCAGTGGTTCATGCCTATTATCCCAGCAGTTGGGAGGCTGAGGCAGGAGAATCACTGTGAGTTTGAGGCTGGTCTGGGCTACATAGCGAGACCCTGTCTCAAAAAAATAATAAAATCTTGTATCTTCTAAAAAATAAGTGAAATTTTCATGTGAGTCTAATCTCTGATATAGGTAGCCACATTACAGTGCCACCTGGTGGCCGCATACCAAAGTCACAGATTTGTTTTACTGCGGTATAAACACAACATTGCGCAACCCAACTTTTGGACATGATTAAAACTATCAAAACCATTCCCTCCTTTTGCCTTTTCTCTACCCCTTTAGTAAAATCCACTTTCTTGGTTGAGGCTGACAAGTTTGTAGCTTTTTTTTTTTTTCTTTTGCCTAAACTGTGCTTTATCCCGTTTCCAGTAGACAGCCAACCTGGTTCTCTCCACCCCACCCCTCCTGCCCTTGGGCCACACGGGAGCTCTGCCCCAGGCTAACACCTCACCAAGCCCCCAGCCAGCCACCAAGCAGAATGCGGGGATGGAGGGGAGAGCCCTGCCCAAGGGCAGTGGGTGAGAACACAGATCGCTGCTCTTAACTGTCTGTCATGGGTGCCAGTCCTACTAACCACTGACTGGCTGGGGTCCTCTCCGACCTGAGGCGGGATGGAGTCTGGATCCAAATGGAGATTTCTTGTTCTTTTCACTGCAAGCCGCCCCTACTGCAGCTCCCTTCTTGGATGCTCCTGACTGCAGAGAATAAGGCCCAGCCCTGCCTACAGCTCCTCCCTCCCAAGGCCCCTCCCCATCCCCACTCTCCTGTTCCCACTTCTACACTGCCTCAGAACCTGGTCCCCAACACCCTGGTCATCTTTGTAACCCACTTAATACAAAAGGCCATAACCGAGCCACGGTCCACCCCACCCATGCGACACCTGCATTGCACAATCCTGCCAAGACGGGCGGTGCTTAACCCCTTTGAAGGGCTCACAAGGGCAGGAAGAAGAGAAGTCTTGCAGCTGGGGGTCCCCAACTTGGCACCCATCAGAATGTCCCCGAACCTTAGAAAAGCAGCCTCTACCACGCTGCTGTCACTCTCTGGATCTTGTGTGACCTCGGATAAGTCATTCAGTCTTCCTTGATCCTTGGACTTGCTGGTCTCTAAAAGGTAGTACAGCTCTGGCAATGTGGCTGCCAGGGCTGCGGAGGGGCCAAGCATGGCTGGCAGTTCCTCCCTGGCCCTGGGGAGCCCTGGCCCTGCTCCGAGGTGGAGGCACTGCTTCCCCTGGGGAAGTGAATCCCAGGGGACTCCGTGACACACACTCATACCCCCACGCTTCCTGTGGGCATCCAACAGTAAGTGCTGGATTAATTATTGCCATCACTCCCTGGGAAGCAAATTCAAAGTGAGGTCACCATGGTAACTCAGACGTTGCAATGTGACCAAATTTTTAAAGCGCTCAACATGTTTCAGACGAATTACCTCTTGGTGGAAAAAAATGGGACCTCAATCCCACACCTCAGTGGCTTTGGGAAGAAAAGTCAGGAGTTCTCATTGGCCTGGAACCTTTCCAGGAAAGAGGGGTGAGGAGATAGGAGCCCCTGCTTCAAAGGCCCAGAGCAGAGCTGGAAATGACATCCAAGGTCCTGAAGAAACTCATAAGTGCGAACCTGAAGCCTGGTCAGAGAGTCAGAAGCCCCAGGCTCAAGCAGCGTCTTGTTCTGCCACCCCCGGCTGGTCCTTTGCCCTCTCTGGGTCTGCAGTAAAGCCTCACCGTGTGGTATTTCTTAAAGGACCAGTGAAATGAGCTAGTAGGTTGTTAGCCTCACATAGGAAGTAGAAGAGCTGGGATCGTTGCCCATCAGGCCTCCAAAGCAGGGAGACCTGGATTCAAATCCCACTTCTGCCGTCCAGCGGCTGCATGACCTCAGGTCAGTGACTTCACCCTTCTGACCCCCAGCTTCTTCATTGTAAGAGAAGGTGAGTAGTTGCCCCACCCTCGGGGGCTCATGAAGTCTAAATAAAACCCACAGCAAGAGCTCAGCACAGGGCTGTGCACACAGTAGGTGCTTGTGTCATTGTCATTGCTGACTATCAGCCAATAGCCTGCGTGCATCTCTCCCGTGGGCTGAGGGTTATTCATCACCCCACTGGGCAGACGGGTCACCAGAGACAGCGAGGGTCGGCAGCTCGCTGAGGTGCACAGACACCCTGCGGCAGGGCCTGGATCCCAGCCCGGGGCTGTCTCCCTCCAGGACTCAGGCCCCTTGCCAGTCACCACATGAGCTGAGGGGGAAATGAGATGTGTGCTGAATACCTGGCACAAGTGTGGGCCAGAAAACAGTGCTCACTAAACAGCAGTCACCCACTGGCACATCCAGGTTTCACGTCAGAGCCCCTGCACCGTCTCGACTCTCTTCTCTGGCTGGGTCTTGGGAGCCTGAGTCTAGGACTTCAGAACTTCTGTGGCTCCAGAGTTGAAGGGGCATTAGAAGCAGAGACCCCTGAACAGGAGCCCCCTCTGAGGGCCACTGCCCAGAGATGCACCACACTGCCACGCGTCATTTTCTCACCGCCCTCACACTGTGGGGACTCAGGTGACCTGGAGCTGCTTCTGACCTCATCCAGCCCTAGCTACTCTCCGGCTTTGCCTGGTCCCCACCTGCCCTTTCCTGTTGGGTCAGCAGCCCACCCTTGCTACTCTCAGCTGGCCCCAGGCAGGATTGGCTTTCCTAGGACAGATTGAGGTCAGCCCAGCAAGTGATGGATGGCTTTAATAACCAGCCATTCCTACCACCAACCCATTTGCCCTTCACTATCCCAGGTCTACGCAGTGACCAGAGTTGGTCTGAACAGGGGGAAAAGCAGGCAGAGGGGTGGAGACCATGCTCCAGCTAACTCAGGCCTCTCCATGAGTGCACAGCAGGGTTGGCCCAGCTTTTATCTCCTGCTTCAAGGTCATGTGGCCTGAGCAAAACCTGAGGTTCAGAGCAGTAAGGTTTGTGTGTTCTCTGAGCCTTGGTTTTTCCATCTGTATAATGGGGTGTATATTTCTTGCTGCCTGCCTTCTAGGGTTGCTATAAGTGCCAGGCCAGTAGCAGACATGATCTCACACTGTGACTGCCAATGCATATTTAAGAAGTGACTCTGGTTACCACTGTCTGGGCTGGATCCCCCAGAAGCAGAGGTTGAGACAAAGTTCTCTGGGGTGGTGGACTCAGGAAGCAAGGTGGGGAAGTGGAAAGTGAGGCAAGGAGAGATGAACCATTGCAGACTGTGCTAACGGGCAGGTCCTAGTTGGGAACCTCTGGGGCACAAAACTGCTAGAGACCTCAGGGGCATGGGTTGAATGTGCCTCAGATTTGTCCTGACCAAGGGATGAAGAAGCACAGGGGATTTATCTTCTACTTTCCAACCTGGTTGAGGACTCCTTCCAAACAGGCCGACTTCCCTGCCCTTCCCACCAACTCTGTGAGGGCTAGACCTGCCTCATGGCCAGGAAAACCCCAAAAAGGCAAGCAGAGCAGGAAGCTGTTACATGAACAAGAACTGGCAGGGCTCCACACACATGACCTCATCTATGCATACGTTAGCTATATGGCAGAGGGGCTTGTGAGCTTACTTTGCAGAAGGGAACTCTGAGGGTCAGAGAGGTAAGGTTCACATGGCTCAGGCTACACAGCTCAGGGGGGCAGGACTGAGATTAGAAATGCCTTTAGGTCTTTGATTTTTTTTTTCCCAGTTAGGCAAGACTTACCATCATGTGGTTTACAACCAGTAGTGTGTCAAAAAATGTGTAACAATGAGCAAGGGAAAAAAAACCAATGATGTTTGCCAATTACCATGGTGTAAACACTCCCACCAATTTCAAGCCACTGAAAAATGAAGTCGCTGAACACAGTTGGGGAAAGATAGTAATAGCTGGCTCTCATTAGCCACCTATCTGGGACATCTTTGATCTCAACTCCTAATTAGTGTGGACCTTGGTACCAAGCACACTGAATTTCCCTCTAGATGTGTAAACACATCTGTTTGCTTCACTGTGACAAGATGCCCAAGATAAACAAATTTAAAAGTGGGAAGATTCATTTGGCTCACAGTTTCAGAGGTTTTGGTCCATGGTTGCTTGGCCCTATCACTTCGGGCCTATCATGGCTTACTGTGGTGGGGAGTGTATTTTGGAACAAAGCAGCTCACTTTATGGTGGCCAGGAAGTGGGGGTGGGGAGAGGGAGAGGGAGGGTGGAGACTCAATATCTTTTTCAAGACACACATCTTCCAGTGACCTAACTTTCTTTGATCCCCTAAAGCTTCCATCCGCTCCCATCAACACCACATGCTGGCAACTGAGCCTTCAACCCATTAACCTTTGAGGGACATGTAAGATCCAAACAATGATAACATCATACCTGTTACAGTCCCTAGCCCTTTGCTCCTGCTATTCCTCCTTGGAAGTTTCTTTTGCTTCACCCATGTTGTTACGGTTTGTGTCTAGACGTCCCCTCCAAAACCTCATGCAGTGTTAGATGGAGTTTCCTTTTTTTTTTTTTTTTGGTACTGGGAATTGAACTCGGACCTTGCACTTGGTAGGCAGGCGCTGTGTGCCACTGAGCTTTATCCCTGGCCCAGTGGAGCTTCTTTAGAGGTGGCTGAATCTAGAGTATGTGATTGGTTCATGGTGCAATCTTAGCATTAAGGGTGCTGGGATTAAGGGTAGGGAATTGCTGGATCAGTCCACTGATTGACGTGGCACCACCCTGAACCCAGGGGACTAGATACAATATAAGGGATAGAAGGAGGCTTGTCTCCCTACCCTTGTTGCTTTTGCTGTCTTCCACCACCATGAATAGTTGCCCCTTTGCCATGTGCCACCCTGCCTCAGAGCCAACAGATTATGGACTGGAACCTCTACAAACTGTGAGCTAAATAAACCTTTCCTCCTTTCACTTTTGGTGTTGGGTATTTTGTCTCAGCAATGAGAAAAGTAACTAAGACACATGTTTCCAAGCCTAACAGAGAAACGGCTCTGGCCCCAGTTTCTCCTGACTCCATCTGTCAGGATAAGCACTGTCAGCTGCTGTAACAAACAACCTGCGGTCTCAGACATCCAACACAACTACGTCTATTTCTCATTTGTCCTGAAATCAGCTCCACGCAGCTACAGGAACCCAGGTTCCTTTCATCATGAATGCCGCTGTCATCACACTCCAAGTTCACCACAGAAAGGAGAGCTCTGGAAGCTCATTGCTCCCGCCCACTGTGCTGGTCAGAACCCAGTCCTGGGCCCGTCAACTGCAAAGGGGCCAGGAGCTATAGTTTAGCTGGAAATGCCATGAAACCAGGAAAATAAACCGAAGCCAGCTTTAGCTTCTGCTTCCCTGACTTCCACTGTCTAACCCAACTTCCTCCTCTTCAGGATTCTTCTAGAGCACAACGCTCAGAGACTATTTTCTTTGGCCTTCATTTCAGACTTCCTGGCAAGGCTGCTGGACTGCTGGGCTGCTGTTTTCTGCCTCCACACACACTGCACGGGCCCAGCTACCAGAAGACTCCAAGGGGTGAGGGCCCCGATACCGGCTCCAGGTGGGAAGCATCTGTGAAGTCATGGCTCTCAGGCCTCATGTGCCTGGGCAGAGCCCAGGGTGATCACTTTTAATCAATTTGTTAGGTAGCTCAGATGCACAGCCAGCACTGGGAAGCTCTGATGGAGTCCAAATGAACCGATCCGTGGTTGCATCCCCCAGAATGAGGGGAATTTGCCCTAAGCTATGAGAGCATTTATTATTTATTTTTTTAATTTAAAGAGAAAAAAATTCAAAACATGATAATGGGGGGTGTAACAATGGTTAATACATTGCATATTGTTATCTTTAAATTAGTTACTCAGAGTACAAGATAAAGGCATTTAATTGTCCAGACAATATTTGAACAAACCTTTCTTTTCAATGAACTAAGAGAAATCAGTAGTATAACTATCTTCACTATCTTGTGTGTGTGTATAGATATATATTGTTTTTCCCTTCCTTCTTTTCTCCACTCCCCCATTCCAGTTTCTCTTTCCTTTTGAACAGTTTCTTCCCATTTTATAATATCTGTTGTTCATTTTGGATCTTGTTTACTCTTTTAGCTTCTCATACTAGGGAGACAATATGATGTTTGCACGTCTGTCTGGTTTATTTCACTTATGGGTATGGTCTTGAGTTGCACCCATGTACCTGTAAAAGTCTCCAATTTATCGTTCTTTATGACTGAGTAGTACTCTGTGTATATAAAAAAAATCAGCTAGGCATGGTGGTGCATGCCTGTAATCCCAGCACTCCGGAGGCTGAGGCAGAAGGATCATTGTGAGTTTGAGACCAGCCTGGGTTACAAGGTGAGCTCAAAACCAGCCTGAACTGCATAGTGAGACTCTGTCTCAAAAAGACTAAATAAATAAATAAATATTCAAAAACACATCTTTTTTATCCATTCCTCAGTTGATGGGCATTTGGGTTGTTTCCAAGACCTGGCTATCACAAATTGTGCTGCTATAAACATGGGTACACATATATTGTTGTGGTGTGATGTTCTTAATTCTTCTGGGAAGATATCCAGAAGGAGACTAACTGGGTCAAATGGAACCTCCAACCCTAGTTTTTTGAGGAATCTCCACGCTGATTTCCATAGTGGTTGCACCAGTCTACACTCCCACCAACAGTGGAGAAGGGTTCCTTTTTCCCCACATCCCCTCCAGCATTTGTTATTGCTTGATTTCTTGATAATAGCCATTCTTTCCAGGGTGAGTTGGAATCTCAGTGTTGTTTTAATTTGCATCTCTCGAGTGACCAGTGATGTTGAACATTTTTTCATATATTTATTTGCTGTTTGTACTTCTTCATCTGAGGAGTGTGTATTCATCTCAGATGCCCATTTTTGGATTGGGTTTTTAAATCTGGGAGGTCTGATATTTTTGAGTTCTTTATATGTTCTTGATAGTAATCTTTTGTCTGAGGGCATGGAGTAAGTTAAAGCTAGATTTGAAATTTGAACCCAAGACTCCTGACTCTTTTTTTTTTTAATTTTAGACAAAAGGAGAACAAGAAATCAAAACATAACAATTTCACCCCAACCAACAAAACTGCAACAATCATCAGCATATTGGATATTCCTGAAAATTATTTAAGGCAAAAAAATACAGACATGAAACATTATCTAACTAATTGTTAACATAATTGTTTTCAAATGAACATTTCACATTAAAGATAAAATCTGAAGGTAACCCTAAAAAAATTACATTTTACTCAAAATTCTTTCTCTCTGTCACACCAAAATTTTTACATACATAGATTTTGTTTCAGATGACATGATACTCTACCCAGAGGATCCCAAGAACTCTACACCTGTCTTTTTGTGACAGCAATGTATTGAGGTCTCCCAATACAGTTGTATTAAGGCTTACTTGATTTTTCATATCGATTAATAATTGTTTTATATAACTGGGTAGACTAGTATTTGTTGCATATTATCTCTTCATCTTAGATTATTCCCTTACCAATATATAATGACCTTCTTTGTCTCTTGAAATAAAAAAAATAACAATTTCCCCCCAACCAACAAAACCGCAACAATCATCAGCATATTGGATATTCCCAAAAATTATTTAAGACAAAAAATACAGACATGAAACATTATCTAACAATTATCTAACACAATTGTTTTCAAAACAATTTTGAGTAAAATGTAATTTTTTCAGGGTCACCTTCAGATTTTATTTTTAATGTGAAATGTTCATTTGAAGACTCCTGACTCTTAATCCTGAGCTGTCTACTACTAGTGGTGTGTCTTACCTGGGAGGCCTGCCTGTATACTCCAGGAGAAGACATACACACCTACAGATTCAGTCCTGGTGACCAAGATGACCTTAGAGACCAAAACACAGCACTTTGAGAGTGAACATGACGGATGGTCAGCCCTGGGTTCAGACTCAACCTCTTCCTGCCTGTTGTGGGGCCTTTGTTTCCTCATCTGGAAAACAATGATGATCAAAATACCCCCCACCCCACCCTTTCAGATGGCTAGGAGAGCACAAAAGGTGCTCAGGCAGAGTCTAGGAAATTCTCTCCAATTAGCAATAATTGCACCTCAGATAAACCTCATTGGCTACAATATTACCACTGCAAAGCTGGAAAATTCTTGATAAGTATTTCAGTCAGGCATAGTGGCACATTCCTGCAATCCTGGTGCTCAGGCGGCTGAGGCAGGAGCATCCTATGATCAAGCCCAGCCTGGTCCACACAGTGAGCTCCTATCTCAAGAAATAGACAAACAAATATTGCTGTGGGCTCTGACAGTTAGCCGGCCATCCTCAAGGTACATACAGGCATCTTGAAGCAATCTCACGCATGGGGCTACCACAAAGGAAGGTAGGCAAAGTTTCAGCCTTGAAGGAGACAGATTTTTTTCTCTCTTTCATGAAAATCAACTCTCAGAATGTACATGCCGATCTTTTGGAAACTCAAACTGCACAGCTTGATCTGAGGTTTCATTCAACTTGGCACAGAACTCATTGTTTTAAAAATACTCCTGAGGGGTGTATGCACATATGCAAGCCCTGGTCATGTTCTCTGCACTGAGCTTTGGTCCCCCCGGGGAGAGTCGTGCCCAGGGGGAGGACCAGCTCTGCTGCAGGATCCAGCAGCCCCACCTCGCAGAGGCTGGGACACAAAGACCCCTTGCCAGCTCTCTCTCCATGTCCCTCGTGGCTCTTTCTTGCTCCCTCCATGTCTTGCTCCCCTTTCCATTTGAAAATGACTTATCTCTCTACTCCCTATTAGCTATCTTTTATTGTACTCTTTACTTCTACTTTGCGTTTCTTACATAAGAGAAACCATGTGATATTTAAGTTTTTGTGCCTGACTTACGTCACTTAACAGTATCTCATGTATCTGTTTTCCTATAAATGACTCAAGTTTGTCCTTCTTCATGGCAGAGTCATACTCCACAGTGTATGAATACCAGTTTCTTTATGCATTCACCTGTTGAGAGCCTAGGAACTCTTAGAAGCTCAGAATAGAAAAGGACTGAATAATCAATGGGTCCTAGCTCCACAGTGAAAACCACATAGTGTTCTTTACCTGATGAGTGGAACAACAAAATGTAGCCTGGCCATAGAGTGGAATATTCAGTGATAAAAAAGAATGAAACAAGCTGGGCATGGTGGCACACACCTGTAATCCCAGCTACTCAGGAGGGCTGAGGCTGGAGGATCACAAGTTTGAGTCCAGTCTGGGCAACTTAGTGAGACCCTGTCTCTAAATTAAAAATAAACAGGTATAGAGATGTAGCTTAGTAGTAAGGTGCTTGCTTTGCATGCATGAGGCCTTGGGTTCCATCCCTAGTACTGAAAACAACAACAACAACAGCAACAACAACAACAACAAGCTGCTTTTCAGGGTCAGCTAAGAGATCTGCTGTGTCCTGAACTGTTTGTCCTGCTGTGATGTTGAGAGCCATTATTAAAAATGTCTAGATCCCCATGAAGCCCTGCTGTACCCAGGCTCCCAAGGAGGTCTGGGTAGGACAGGGGCGGATGAGCTTTGTGCAGGGTGCATCGGGAGTTCTGATCAGAGAGGCGAGTGTGGAAAGGTTCACGTCCGCGCCTGCTCATGGTCGTCAGCAGCTCGCTGGGCACACAGGCCAGATGAAGCGGCAGTGCGGGTGATGTAAGCAAGCTGGGTGAGACAGGACTCCCAGGCACGTCACCGGGCTCTTATGTATCACTCATCACGTGGAATGAATGAGTATATCTGGGAAGATACAAAAAAAAACAAAAAACAACAAAAAAAAACTAAGGTCTGTCGCAACCTGGACAAGCCTCAACAACTCTCCACATGAAGGAGCCGGTCCCTGTGGGCAGTATGGAGCGTAGTTGTGTTTCTATGAAACGTCCGGAACAGGTAAATCTCTAGAGACAGAAAGTAGGTTGGTGCTTGCCGGGGGGTGGGGGGCGGAGGAAACTGAGAGTGACTGCCAAAGATTTCGGGGTTTCCACTTGGAGTGACTGGAATGTTCCAGAATTAGAAAAGGAAGGACGTTTCCTTCACACTGTCACTCTATAAAAGCCACTTCAAAATAGTGATGTTTATGTTAGGTGAATTAAATCTCAATGATGAAAAGAAACACTAAAAAAGCCACTATGAGTAATGCTCCCCTCCCCCTACATCCCCCCAACCCCACCCCAGCGCCGTGGGCTTCACACTGCTGCTTCTTTCTTTGGGATGGGCCGGTCTGCCCTGGCCCAGGGATCCATCCAGGGGGCAGTGAGGCCTAGACAGGCCCTGTTTTCATTCCCCTCAGCAGCCCCAGCTCCAGGAGCCATCGAGTGTACAACCCCACATTCCCCCTGTCACTCGGAGAGCTGAGCCTTGTGTGTAGTGGGCCCGGAGGACACAGGGGACTGTCCTCACATCCGTGCCTGGGGCAGGACCTTCTTCCCTCTCTGCACTTCCTAGGCCCACGTCCTGCTGTCCCCAGGACCCTGTGGGACACCTTCTACCACCAGCCATCCAGGCTTGTCCAGTCAGTGACAAGCACAGCCAGGTCAGGGGAGGGAGGGCCTGTCTGGGGTCCCACAGCAGGACAGCAGCTGCTAAGTTGGACCCCAGGAGCGTCACAGTTGACCCAGGGCTGTCTCTCTGGTGGGGCATGGAGGAGGACAGGCCTTTGAGGTTAGACAGCCTGAGAAGGCTTTGGGTCTTTTCAAGGCCCTTGGTCCAGGCAGATCCTCAGGCTGGGGTGGAGGATGTGGAGTAGAGACTGAAGTCAAGTGGGGAAGGTCCCAGGCGTCCTGCTCTACTTCCTGTTTTTATCATTGTTTCAGTCGTGGGAGACAGTTGTTACCACAGAGCCACAGCCCCAAACCCACTGCCTCCCCTGGTAAGTGCCGCTCCCTCCCAGGGCCACTCTCCAGGCGCCTGCAGCCTGCTTCCTGTGCAGGCCACGGTACTGGGTTCCCCAAATCAGGGAAGCACTGGTCGCTGACCTGAGCCCACCCCTCTGGGAGCTGCCAGGCGTGTAGCCTCACTAGACTGTCCCCACCCCTCTTCCCAGGGCTTGAGTACCTACTGTGTGCCAGCTCCTATACCACACATTGGCAGAGCAAATGAGCAGTTCGGAGATGGGATAGCAGTGTCCAGTTGTCCCCCTTAAAGTTTCCATTACAACCTTCCTAACCAAGTGTCTGGGCACACAGGGAGCCTTGTGGGATGATCCTGACCTGGTCTGAGGGCTCAGAAGAGTTCCTCTGAGGATGAGAGCCCTGTAGGTGAGGTGGCGGGGTGGCCCCTCTTCAGTCCTTGCTAGGGTCCCTGAATGTGAGCAGAGGGAGGCGAGGAATGCAGTGGACTTTTCATATTATATGTTGCTAGTGGTGCGTGCACCATGTGTGCCATGCATATGTGTGTTATGTGAATGTGCTGAGTGTTCTGTGTGTAGGTGTGTGTGCTGTTGTGTGTATGTGTGTGTTACACGGTCCAGTGTAAAGGCAGAAGCAGCCCCCTCTGTGTCACCAGTGGTGAGACAGGGAGCCATGGGGAGCCCCAGGCAGTCCTCACTGCCCCACTTTTTGGAGCAGAATGGGGAAAGTGTGTGCCTTCCCATCTGTCGCAGGGTGGGGGGCTGCCTGCACTGTGGCTACAGGGCTCCTCCTGGCAATACCCAGGGCCTTTTATGTCCAGAACAGAGGTGTCAATTGAGGCAGACTGAGGAGCATTGGGTGAACACTGGCCCACCGCAGCATGGCGCCCTTCTCTTTCTTTCAGATCAAGGTGAATGGGCACACTGCGTCCACCATGCGCCTCTTCAGAACTCCAGTGTGACCTGGCCCAGTCAGCTCTGTCTCTACTGCTGTCAGCCAGCCCCTTCCTCACCCCTACCCACCATGCCCAGCTCCTTCCAGCCTCACCCCAGGAGACTTCCCCTACTCAGAGGCTTCACTGTGTCCCCTCCACGGAGCTGCCATCCTGTCACTCAAACTAAGCTTGAGGGCAAAGCCTTGGCCTCCTGTGCTTCCTGTTTCTACCATGCCCGGAAGAGGACATGGGTGCCATGCCGTCCTCAATGGAAAGGCCTCAGAAAACCCCAGGGTGTCACGGCCTCTGAATTTTGCAGGTCCACGGACCCTCCAGGTGGAGACTCACCTGAGGCAGGAGCAGACAGGCCGAGATGGGAGTGTAGCCCAGGCTCAGCCCTTCCTCAGAGCCAGAGACCTCTCCCTAGCCACAGAGGTAGCTGTTGCTGTCTATGCCCAGAACTCTCCTGGTGCCATTTTTCACAGGCATGAGAAGGGGTAGATGGGCACCAAGGCCTCATTCACAGAGAAAATCATCCCATTTCTGACAAGAAAGAAGAGTCTCTAGTGGGAGCCACACATCCTTAGCCCTGTTCAGGTCTCTGCCTACCTTCCCTTTGTACGCGGAGACAGCCCTCAGATTCAGAAACCCCAGGACACCGGGCTCAGCAAAACCTCAGTCACACTGCTGGTTTTACATTGTACATGGTGATTGGTCTTTATGGCAATCGTACTGTTTCATTGTTTTTGTCTACATGGTTTCCTTTGAAAAGACATTATTTAAGTGAAAATGAGTTGATTTTAAAAACAACAACAACAAAAACAACTGACCAGCCGCCAGTACAGGCAAAAGCAAGAGCAGTTGGGTTGTGAAGGTCAGAATTTTGGGAAACATAGTCTGAGGTTTCTCCAGTCTGGGAAGTGGCTCGAGTCAGGCCTGCCTTTCTCCTGGCCTGGACATGTTGAACCTGACAGGCTCCTGGTCTCCCAGGCAGCTCTGGGGAGGGCGGCTGTTGGCCCCAGGAGGAGGCTGGGCCTCAATGAGTGTGTACAGCCAGTCACCCCAGTGCCGTTGGCCCAGCATCCACACTTCCACCTCCTCTCTCCCACTCCCTTCCCCACAGCGTTTCCCATGAACCTGTCAGATGCCAGACAAGGAACAGATGACCTGGTCCTTCCTTCTCCCCTGCCATGACTGCAGACCACCTGGTGGTTCAGATGACGCTGAGGTTCCTAGGAACCCAGTATCCTGACTCTGGTCTCCCCTGAGTTTCTCTGTTCAACCATGACTCCCAGGTGTATGGCTCTCAGCAGCTGGCACTTTCTCCTAAGCCACCACCACCACCAGCACCAGCACCAGCACCACTACCTCTATCTGTTGGCATCTTACAGAACAGACAGGGCCAGGATGCAGCCAGTAAGGTGCCTGGGCACAGAATTTAAGGAGGCCATTGCTCTCCTTCCCAATGAGCCCTTGAGAACAGCACCTCCCTAACTTTTGTGCCCCGGGCCTCGCACTAGTCCTAGTCTTGTTGCAGAGCCCAAGAGAAAAAAACAAAAACAAAAACAAACAAAAAAACACCTTGCTGATTGGACGGATGTTCTGGGGGTCACTGGGTTCTGAGCCATCAGTTAGTACTTTGGTATCATACAATGTCCCAGGGAGGCTGACTGGCAAGACTGCTGCCTAAACAGTCATGTGGGTCATGCACTGCACAAAGGAAGGGAGCCAAGAGGGCAGAGTAGCTAAAATCCAGCCTGTCCCTGTGCTGTGTATTTGAGTACAAGGACAGGGACATCTTTTTGTATTTTGTCCACTAGTGATGAAACCTCTCAGTATTGACAAGGTTACCCAATGTGTTATTGGTGCCCTGTGGACTTGGTGGGATTAGGGAGGGGTGGGTGGGGATTTGCCATGGGACACATAGCAGCAGGCTAGGATTCAAGTTCTAGATTTTTTTTTTTTTTGAGATTGGGTTGGTCTTAAACCTACAATGTTCCTGTCTCATTCTCCCTAGAAACTGGGATTAGGGTGGCACCACTGTGCCCCACTTGGTTTTTTATTTATTGCCCTTCCCTGTACTTACCTAGTAAAATGTGTTAGGGGGCTGAGCATCCTTGCAGGCCAAGGTACCTCTAGATTATGGCATCCTTTTTATGCCTGCCAGCTTGCTCACTTCTCTTTTTCTTTCTTCTTCCCTTCCTCCCTCCCTCCCTCTCTCCCTTCCTTCCTTCCTTCTGGTACTGGGATTGAATCCATGGCATTTGTACTGAGTTACATCTCCAGCTCTTTTTATTTTTTTATTTTGAGACATAGTTGTTAGATTACCCAAGCCTGTGATCCTTGTGTGTCAGTTTCCCAGAATGCAGGGATCATAGGTGTGGGCCCCCAAACTGGCTTTATGCTCTTTCTTATGTGTCCCTCCTCTGTCCCATGAGGCAGCTCCCTCCTTCTCAGATGCCTCTTGGCAGCTGGGACTGTCCTCTCACCCTGTGTCGTCTTCTCTGCTACACTGCATTCCTGGAGGGCAGAGTCTGTATCTGGGTGGCCTCAGCCTGGGCACGGGGTCTGGTATAGCATGAGTGCCCCATAAATATGTGACCGGCAGACTTCAGGGCTCCTGGCACCATGTGGGCAGAGCACTTCAAAGACACACCATTAAGCAAAGTTATTTAAAAATAATTCCATTTATTATTTGTGTCTATTACTTTTCAAACACTCTTTCCACCCATTTTCTTGCTTCTGTGCCACAAAAACTGGGAACAAGGGTATTTACAACCCAGGCTCATGTCTGGGAAAGGGCAAAGGAGAGGGAGGCAGAGGCTGGGTGTTGTGGCTGCTGCAGGTCCTCTTTCTGGGTAGCACGTGGCACTCTGCCGGGCTCAGTTTCCAGCCTTCTCTGCAGGCTTGACCAAAACACCAGCCCCTTGCCCCAGGATGATTAAACTGTTTGCAGGTCTCTCTTTCTCCCCTTACTTCCCAGACTTGGTGCCAACTGTAAAGATGACAGTGATGTTTTATCAACTGGAGTCACTCCACAGAAGGAGCCTGGAACACACATCTACATTCTTTGCGCTGCTGGGTGTGGGGATCTCCTTGCCTGGGCAGTTTAATCTTTTTTTTTTTTTCCTTCAGTACTGCAGAGTGAATGCAGGGTCTTTGTACTGAGCTCCACCCTTTTTATTTTTTATTTTGAGACAAGGGTTCACTAAACCACTGTTGCCCAGACTGGTTTAAATTTGCTATCCTCCTGTCAAAGCCTTCTAGAATGCTGGGATCATAGGCATGCGTCACCATTCTGTGGTTTAACCTTACCCCATGAAAGACAGCAAGGAAGGGGAGAAGCCATCTCTGAGAAGTCACACAGAAGTCCCTTTAGGAGAGAGGGGCAGCAGAGACCAGGCTGTGAGCTTTGTCTATCCCATACTTGGGGAATGAATGATGGGCCACTTGGTGGCTGCAGTTGCAATGAAAGCTGGTTCTTGTGCAAGTAAAGGGGAGGGACAAAGAGCCCTGGAACATCAGGGTGCACTGTAGATAGTAACTCAAATGCAAGAGAAGCCACTTTCATTTTGTCTGGCATTTTTCCTCTAAAGGACTCAGGCCCTTCCCAGGGAAGGAGGCAGGGCAAAGTCTCCAGTGTGTGCGAGTGCACACACACACACACGCACACACACTCACAGAAGCTCCCACTTCACAAAAGCCTCCTATGAGAAGAAAGGCTGGCTTGCCCAAGGTCACTCCAGCCGTTAGAGGCAGAAGGGCCAAGGAAACCCTAGGAGAGGATTTGGAGCCAGGAAGGATTTGAAGCTGGAAGCAGATGGGGAAACCAGCAAGGGAACCTTCCCCAGGTGGAAAGATTAACTCAAGGAGCTAAAGACAATGGATGGAAATGACCTAAGGAACCAGGACAGCGGGATGCAGCCCTGTTGGGCCCAGTCCTGCATGCCTTGCAGCCTGCCGGGCAGCTGCCATTCATACCCATGGGCCTGGGGCTGGCAGGAAATGGGAGGGCTGAGTCACTGGAAAAGGACGCCAGAGCCACAAACTCCCTGTGCGAACTGTCTGCGCCGACTGGACGAGATGAACAAGAGCAGGGCCTGGAGCCCAGACTGCTAGTGTGGCCTGAAGGGTTCCCAGATGACACTCATTCATTCAATGTCCCCTGCGTGTTGGTCCAGTGCATGCTTACCAAGCTCGGGCACCTCCATGAACCAAACAGATGAGACCCCATCCTCCATTCTAGTAGGAGCAGACCGCACATGATGGTCACAACAGGTAAGTAGTCAATTACCTAGATGGTATTTACCTATTTTTGTGGTGCTAGGGATTGAACCTAGGGAGCACTGAACTACATCCCCAGCTTTTATTTTGAGACACGTTCTTGCTAAATTGCCCAGGCTGGGCTCTAACTTTCAATCCTTCTGCTTCAGCCTCTCAAGTAACTGGGATTACAGGCATGCACCACCACTCCTAGCCAATAGATGCTATTTAAAACCAAACAACAAGCTGGGTGTTATGGCGCATTCTGGAGACTGAGGCAGGAGGGTTGTGAGTTCAAGGTCAGCCTAGGCAACTAGGTGAGCTCAAGGGTGTTCTGAAACATAGTGAGATCCTGTCTAGGAAACAAAACAATAACAAAAACTCTTAACAACAGGATAAGGAGAACTGACCTGAGCAAGATAAGATCACTCCAGGATTTGTAGAGCCCAGGGCAAAATGGAAATGTGGCCCCTGTTCCTAAAGCAGAGGAAAAGTGCCACTGAAGGTGCACATGCAAGTTTTTCCCTGCAGCTTCTCTCTTGACTTATTGCTACATTTTTTATTTGCAATCAATGTTGTTCTTAGGTAAAGATAAATTAAAAATTTAAATTATTAGCATGAGTTTCACCATTCCTCTTTATACTTTGCACTGCCAGCTTTAAATGCAAATATCAGCGCATTTAACTAGAATGTGAAATCATGGAAATCACACAGTTTGTATTTTACAGCTCATCCCTGAGGGTGCCTCGAGCTGCCCAGAAAGACAAACAGAGCCAGCCTGCAGGAGCAGGAGGAGACCATCCCCCAGCACAGCAGAGGGGTGCTCCCGGGAACCCAGAACCCTTGGGGTAAAGACCCTTTTAGACTCCAGGAGCCCACACACGACACACACAAAACGGTGGATGCACCCATTCTCCGGAGCTTCCAAGCTCCCCTCCACCCAACACTGCCCTGCTCTGGTCACCCCGGACGCAGGCGGAGTCTGCAGAATTCCAGCGGGGCACCTCTCCCATGAGTCCACTGCCACTGCCTCGGTAGATGCTCCTCCCCCACCTCTTTAATCCTCTGTGTTGGAGCAGTGCACTGCCTGGTCCCGATCAGGCCCCCACCCAGGACGTGGGATGCGTGCCCCTGATCCAGGCCTGCCTGACACAGCAGACAGCCACGGTTGTTGAGCGGCAACAGAAGAGAGACTGAGGGGCCCAAGGTGCTCCCAGACAGGGGAGCAGGTGGCAGAGCTGGAACACACTGGTGTTGAGGCTCCGGTCCCTGGCCGTGCTCCATTGTCTCTTTGCTTGCGCTCACTTTCAAAACAGAAATCCAAAGGTAAAGTGACGAGGACTTGAAGGTCTGTGACAGCAGAGCATAAGGTGCCAGAAGGGGGGGCGGTTGGTTCTGAGTATAGGAGAGGAGAGGGTGGTAGGAAAAGTGGTTAGGGCAGAGGTGTGCAAGCTCTCCCTGATCCTCATGGTGATCTGGGGACGTTTGATTGGCTGGCTGCCCTCTGCTGTCCACAAGGGTCGCCGCCCTAGCCAGGACCACAAGAGTCACTGAAGGACGGAGTGCCAGGCCCTTAGCCCAGGTGTGTGCTTCCTTCGCCGGGGGTGATAGATAGATGACAAATTTCATAAGCTTTCATCCCAGTCCCCAGAGGGGCTGGAGCCTTGAGAGGGAGATGAATGGTGACTCTGGGTGGCACTCGGCTCACCCTGGGGCTCTTTCCTGGGTGGCCCTAGACATTCTCCCGGGAGAAAAGCATGGGAAGCTGCCTGGCTTTCATCTGGGGCCAAGGCCTGCTCTGCTGTTCTTTACAGAAGAGTCACACCCAGAGGGGTGCTGGAGCTGAGTACTGGAGCTGAGTACTGGAGTTGGGTGCTGGAGTTCAGTGGCTCACAAGAGCAGAGGGAGGAATCTTCAAGAATTTTGCAAGCTCATTGTTAAACTTTCGGTAACTTGAAATGGGTCACAGGGGACATATTTACACAGTGAAAAATCACCAGACACTACACATCAGGGTGGTGGAAGTTCTCTCTTCCAGAGATCAGGTTGATCAGTACTCCACAGACACGGCGGTTACAACCGCCAGCACCCAGGGCGGGGAGCAGCCAGAGACCCACATCCAAAGCACATCCCTGAGCACCCTCAGGCTGGCCCGGGATGCACAGGGCAAATCAGAGCCTCTCAAGTGTCCCTGCTCTCAGTTTAGCAGAGAGGCAGGAAGACAACACGGAAAGTTATAAATCCAAAGGATACTAGAAACAGCAGCAGACAAATCTTTCATCTCTGCTCTGTGCCTTGGGGCCAGGAACTTTGTCCCACAGCATCAGTACACCCCATTGCACTGACAGGGCAAAAGAGGCCCATCAGTATAAAGTCACCTGCTCAGCATTACACAGTTGGGAAAGTCAGGTCTGACCATAGTCTTAAGTAATATAAATCAGATACACGTGTAAATACCACATTGTTTCTCTGGTATGAGAAATCAAAAGTGTAAATAAGGACCAAAATGTATAATAGGTACTGTGAAAGAGGAAGAAAATGTTCAATAGGGAGGGGATCAATGGAGAGGGAAGGAGGAAAGGAAAGAAAGGACAAGTGGAAAAGTAAAAAAAAAAACAAAACAAAAAAAAAGGAAAACATGGAAACCAAGTTTTTGTAAAGGGGAGAAGGCAGGGTAGGGGAATGGGAAAACAAAACAAGTTATGTCATGTACAGGTACAAATTCTCTATGATGAATGTGATCATTATGTGTATCTAAAATGTACCAATGAAATCTGATTTTAAAAAAAGGCAGGTCTGAAACCCACATTATCCTGACTCCTGAGCTCATGGCTTTAATCACTGCAGTGTCCTGCCTCTATACTTCACGTGCATCACGGAGCAGGGAGGACAGAGCAACCAACCCTGCCTACTGGAGATGCAGGAATGGCGTGTGGAAAGGTTTCCTACAAGGGGCAACATCTGATGGGCCCTTGAAAAATGAATAGGAGTTTGCTAGGCAAAGTGGGGAAAGACATTCCAGGTAGAAAGAACAGTACGGGTAAAAGCATGGAGGAGTAAGAGGGCGAAGGAGTTTGGAAGGAAGAGCGTGCAAGGTGGCATAACGAGAGAGAGTGGTTGGGAGGGAATAGATAGGAAAGTAGGTTAGGATTTTAGTGAAAAGGGCCTAGAAACCCAGGCTAAGTGATTTAGTTTTTTTCCTATAGGCTTTTTTTTTTTTTTTTTTTTGCGGCACCGGGGATTGAACTCACAATCTCGCGCCTGTCAGACAGGTGCTTAAGTCACTGAGCCAAACTCCCAGCCCTGGTTTTTTGAGGCAGGGTCGCACTGTGTGGCTCAGGCTGGCCTTGCACTTGCGTTGTAGCCCAAGCCGGCCTTAAACTCACAACACTCTGCCTACCTCAGCCTCCCGAGTACTGGGATTAAAGGTGTGCGCCACCACGCCCAGCTTCCTATAGGCTTTGTACAAGTTGAAAGTTCCCAGAAATCAAACCCTTTTATGTAAAGCAGGTGAGATTGTTTCCATATCTGATTTCTGAAGTCCTCTGAAGCAGTACTTTTCAAATCACCTGTGGGTAAGGATTGTCACAGACCAATACTTTTATAGAATACAAGGAAAATAAATTACTAGAAAAGTAAAATGGTAAAAAAGAACCAAAAACCCCTTCACTTTTTATTAGATATTCATTAGACATAAAATTACTCTATTAAATTTCTCTGTAAGTTCTCAACCCTTAGGGCTGGGAGTTTGGCTCAGTGGCTTAAGCACCTGACTGGCAGGCATGAAGTTGTGATTTCAATCCCCAGTGCCGCAAAAATAATAAATAAATAAATAAATGAAAGAAATATATGAGAAGTTCTCAACCCTTACTGTCTATACTCACTTTGACAGGGATGGGCTGTCTTAGGGTCTCCATCGTATCCCAGTCAGCGCTAAATGCTCCTGAACAAACCCCACCTAGAGATTAGGACCCTGATACTCAGAAGATGAGGAGGTGGCCTGCCCAAGGTCACAGCACTGGTGATTGGTGGCATGGGTCTAGGGAAGGGCCTGAGCTGGGACTATCCGCCTTTACTCAGCCAGCATGGCAGGTACAGCTGAGGCCTCAGGGGAGCCCCTCTGCCAGTCCTTGGAAGCTTGTCCCTTCTCTTCCTCCATTTAGAGGTGGGAAGGGGCAATAGAGTCAAATGAAGATGGAACCTTCTTCACCCAGCGTCCTGCTGGAAGAGTGTGACAGAGGCAGCACCTCCGGGTCTCCTGACACCAGCCTGTGCTTGGTGACACCACCCCGCCTGCCTCCATCTGTGACCTCCAGGCCAGACGGTGCCAAGAAGCCTGAGGGGAGGAAGAGCAGGAAGAAGCAGGGGACCCATCCGTTGCTGGCAATTACATAGTGCTTTGTCATTCCTTGTTAGTTCAGCAGCTGTCCTGCCAGATCTCACTGTGGATGCCCGGGCTGGGAGGACACAGCTACAAGGCCACCAAGGAGGGCAAACTGGATGAGTGGGCCCATGGGGTCTCTTGGGAGCACCCCAACTCCCTTAGTCACTGCCTTCCTTCAACTGTTGAGGGTCTCCCAGGTGTGAAACAGAACTGGAGTCCTTGGATGTGCCCAGGACTCCCCGGGGCCAGGTCCTCCTACCTGAGTGAGTAACAATTTCCAGGCCCTAAGCCTGTGGCACACTCAGTGCTGGAAGAGCCAAACAACTTCACCATAATCGTAACATTAATGGTGACCACAGTGCCCGCTTACTGAGCACCTGCCACATGCCAGGCGTGGGGCCAAGCATCACCCACATCTTATCCCACAGATGGGCGTGGTACAGATGAGGAAGCTAAGGCTCAAGTTAGCTAAGGTTACACAGAGATAAGTGGTGGACTTGGTTGAAGAACTCAGGTATGTGGAACGCCAAGATCAAACAGTTGTTTGTGTGTTAGAGAAAGAAGCGTGGTATATGGGTAGCTCTGACTGTCGGTCCTGAGGAGGAGGCCAACTGGATGTTCTGGGCAAAGGTGAGGCAGCTGGGAAAGGGGAGGAAGTTTCTGGAAGAGGAAGAGGTGTGGAAAAGGTGGGGTGGGGGCTCCAGAGGCAGCTGGTTGGGCTGTCTGGTGAGTCAGCAGGGAAGATCCTGCAGCCAGGAAAAGGTCATAGCTGAGTGTAGACGGGAGTCCCTGGGGCTCCTGACTCACCACAACCCAGGCTCCCTAGAGGACGGCTGTCTCTGAGTGGCAGGAGGGAGGGCGGGGCAACTCAACCCTGCCAACCAAGGGTGCCTGAGGGCTGGGGTGAGGCTGAACCTTCCCCAGCTCAGACCGGACTAGGTTTGTTCTAGTCACCCTTCCCTCCGGACCAGCTGGGGATTATGACAGTAAGTCACTGCTGTCATTTCATCTTCATTGATCATCCAGTTAGAAAAGTGAATTTAGTTTTATAAATCACTTTCCAGTCCAATTATTTAAGTACAGGATGACCAAAAATTGCATATTTTTTTCATTAATTTGTATAACAGGAAATAGAAGAATGACAATTTTATCAAATGTATTGAATACAAGAATCAACCAGGTTGAAATGACACTTGCCTGAGCAATGCTTGGGTTAGTCAGTGTGTAAACAAACATGTTGCCGGAGTGACGCTTGGGGTAAACTGTTAAGTGGTTAAAACAGGCAACATATAGGGCATGTACTATACACTAGGCACAATTTTAAACATGCCTCAAACATTAACTTTTCAATCCTTTAGATAGTATAATCCTGATTGTCTTTGTCTCTTCTGGCTGCTGTAACAAAATATTGCAGTGGGTGGCTTAGAAACAACAGAAATTCATTTCTCCTAGCTCTGGAGGCTGGAAGGCCAAGGCCAAGGGGCTGGCAGATCCCGTGGCAGTGGGGGCTGCTGCTCTGGTTCACAGATGCTGTCTTCTGCCTACAGCCTCACAGGGCAAAAGGCGCCAGGGATTGATCTCTCTCTCTGTCTCTCTGTCTCTCTCTGTCTCTCTCTCTCTCTGGGGTTTCTTTTCTCCTCACCAATTCATGAGGGCTCTGCTTTCAAGAAAACCAGCTCCCAAAGGTTCCCCTCCTAATACCATCCCCTTGGGGTTAGGATTTCAGGATATGAATTCTGAGGAGAAATAAACCTTTGGTCCATTGCATCAGTTTTACATTTTTATAGCATCTTGCTATGAAGTTCAGGCTGGACTTGAACCACCCAAAGGTGTGATCCTGAGGTGATCTTCCTGCCTCAGCCTCCTGCATGCTGTGATTATAGGTGTGCACCACCATGCCTGGCCAGCTTTACACTTTTCAGGAAACTGAGGCTGGCAGAATGTAAATGAAGTAAAGGCCATGAAGTAGAGATGTAAGGGAGCTGTGCTGCTGACCCCCACCAATGACTTCTACTTTAGGGACAGAAGAACAGATAGAGTCTGACTTAGGAAAGCAGGGACAGACCATTAATGGAGCCCAGGCTTCCACCACAAGCCAGGCTTCTGTCTTGATCCCACTGCAAGCTGCAGCGGCAGCTGAAGAGAGACCAAGAACCCATCCTCTTCCCTGCCACCCACTCTCTCACTGGGGCCCCCTGGAGTCCACAGTAGAGGAAGGAGAGGTTAGGGATTCAGTTCAGTGGTAGAGGGCATGTCTAGCATGCATGATCACTGTAGAAATGCTTGTAAAGTGAGATAAGATTTTTTACAAATAGAAAAAGAAAAACCACCATCCTGAAGATGGTACTTATATGAATCCCAGGTGGAAGGCCAGGAGACCTGGTTTCTGGCTCTGGCTTGCTATGTGACCTTGGGCAATCCCTGCCCCTCTCTGGGCCTCAGGTTCCTCGCCTGTGAAATGAAGGTTTGGTCACGGAAGTGGCCTCTCACAGCTCTGACTTCTGTTTCTGTTTCTGGGAACAGCAGAAGGGGCACTAGTAGGCTGCCCTCTGCAGGGGACACACAGCTGACAGCTCCCAGCAGGTCACCTCCGGGAGGACGCAAGGTTGGATAACAGTTTTCATGGCACACACAGCCTTCCCAGGCTGCCTGCTTACCGGGCCCATATGGTGCCTCCTGCTAGCCAGACACTGCCAGCTGCTCCGGGCCAGCCCTGGTGACCATGTGTCCTGTAGGCTCCAGAAAGGTCTCTAGGGTTCTAGGACTCAGCTGCCCTGGGGTAGAGAGCTGGGGGGACTCAGCCCTGTGATCTCTCATGAGTGACAGAGAGAAAGGAAAGGAATACTGACTGCATTCTCACTCCATTTGGACCTCTTGCTAGGCATCTGGGATTCAGAAACGAATCAGAAAACTTATCCATCCTTGAAGGACACAACGTCTAACCAAGAGGAGAAGAGCAGCACTCACAGTGCTGAGTGCTCAGGACTGTGGGAGCCCCAGGGAGAGCCCTAACCAATACATGGTTATCCAGGGAGACATCCTGGAGGAGGCATCTTTAAAGGTGGATTCTCATGGACAGGATTGAGCCCTTCTAACTCTTGTTATTTAATCCCTAGGGGGCTGGGGATGTCGTTCAGTGGCAGAGCAGAAGCTTAGCATCCACGAGGCCCTAATTTGATCCCCAACCACTAAAAAGTAAAAATAAAAACATAATCCTTATGGACAGCTCTGAGGAGGAGGTATTGCTACAGATGATGCTCAGAAAAGTGAATTTACAACCACCCAAAGGACAGCTGGGTTCTGACCCCTGCCACTGTCCCCTGTGGCCAATGGACCTGAGCCTCATCCTGGCTTCAGACTACTGGAGACCCTCAGTGAGTGCTCCCCTCGGGGCCCGGGGCTCCCGTCTATGAAGTGGGTCTATTGCTGGCTGCATGGCTACCCAAGGAGTGGTGCTGGGTGCAGCGAAGGACAGAATGGCAGCAAACACTTGGTTTAGATAATGGAACGTCAGCAAGGCCTCCCAGTCCTGCTGGAGCAAGCACAGCCCTGCCTCCCTCCCAGCACAGTAATTACAGAGGCAAGGCGAGGCACACCCCCAGGCCAGGCAGTGGCTGGAACGTGCCGTGTGTGCTCTCCTTGGTCCAGAATCCTAGAGTAAGGATTCTAAAACCCTGGAGTTAGAACATCTGTGCTTGAGGAAGTCTAGAGTCCAGGCTGCCCTGGAAGTACCTCCCAGGAAGCAGGGCAGAGTCTGGGTTAGGTCTGCAGCACAGGGCTCTAGAAGGCTGGCAGGATGTGCAGAGGTAGAGATCAACTTTCACTTTACAGATAAGGGTAAAACCTGGAGAGGGGAAAGACCTGCCTGGGATCACACAAGTCTGCCTAAGGCTAAGTCCTCTTCCGCACACCTCAAAGCCTAAGAACCCAAGCCACACCATTTCCAAGACCACCTGGCATGGGGGAGGCAGGAGGCAGGCCAGGGTGCCCAGGAGGTGTCGCAGAGCAGCCCACCTGCTGTGTGGTGCAGTGAGTTGCTAAAGGCACACATTTACGCTACTGCCCCTTGCCAACAAAGTTCTACAGCCTCCCCTCTCCTCCCAAACGCCCGCTGCTCTGGGTAGCCCCTTCTCTTATTCCTGAACCAGAACCTTTGCTATTCTGGTCCTCGGTCTCTCCATCTGTAAAATGGTCTCTAAGTACCTTTCCGCTGAGCTGTCTACAATCCTAGGCCCTTACCTCCCCGGGCAGGGGCGGCGGCAGCTTTCAGATCCTCAGCCCACTATGGGGACAGAGAAGTGGGAGGAAAAGGTGTCCTCCAAGACTTCCGGATCAAGGTCTTGGCGAAGCCTCTGCCCATGCTGCTTGCGCAAGCCAGCACGTGTGAGTCCGGAGTAAGGCCAGGCCAGGCCAGGCCAGGGTAGGGTGGGGCGAGGTCGCGCAGCAGTGGGCGTGTCCGTGGGCGTTCCCGACTGGCTTCGCCCCGCCCCTGGACGTAGCCCCGGAGCTCGCGCCCGGAGCGGAGGGGCGGGGAGGAGCGCGCAGCCCGCGCGCCGCCTGGCCGGGCGGAAAGTTTTCCTGACGGAGTTTTGGCGGCGGCTGAGCGGGTCATGGACGCGCTCAAGTCCGCTGGGCGGGCGCTGATCCGGAGCCCCAGCCTGGCCAAGCAGAGCTGGGGGGGTGGCGGCCGGCACCGCAGTGAGTGTGTGCGCGTCCTCCGGGTCGGGCCGAGCCGAGTCGGGCCGGGCCAGGCGGGAGTCGGGCCGAGGCGCGCGGGCCTCCCGCGGCGCCGGAGTCTGGTTAAGTTGGCGGGGAGGCGGGGCCTGACCTGCGCTCGCGTCCAGGCCCTGCGGGGTTGGGGTCACCTGGGGTCAGGTCGTGCTCCCACCGAGCCGTCTGGGAGGGCAGTGTTCGGGAGGAGACCGAGCTCCGGGTCTCCAGGTGCGGGCGGCGCGCGGGGGGATGCAGGTGGGGAGGAGAGACCTTGGCGACCCCCGGCACCTCCCCACCCCGCCGCCCCGAGCTCGCCCGGGGACGACGGGTGGGCACAGGGACTTGGGACACCCCACCGGCGAAAACAGCGGCTCGGTGTAACCCGCTACTCCCCGCCCCCGCGGGGAGTCTCTCAAAAGCTCTGGTGGCGGTGGTGGCATCCTGGGTCTAAGTGCGAGCCCCGTCTAAGTCCCGGGTCTCAGGTGCGAGCCCAGGAGCGCAGGTACCTGCGTGTTGGGAGCGGAGCCCGGCCTGGGCTATCTCGGAGGTCGCACACCGGGGGATCCAGACCCTGCGTCCTCTCCCCTAGCCGCGTCCAGGTGGCGAGACTGGCGTTCAGGTTATTTTTTTGAAACTTGTTTTCTTTGTGTCTTCCCCCTGGGCTTTTGAAGTCCCTGGGCGCCTAGGCAAATGGCAGACTCGCAGCCACCTCTCCCGGGGACGTCTGGGAGCCCGGGAGCAGGCTCACCCGGCCTCGCTCCTGTTACCCCTGTCTCAGGTTACTCTCCAGGAGCCCATCACCTGGCACCTTTCCCCGAAGCCTGAGAAACCTAGCCCCGGAAGGCCTGGGGTCACACGGGCCTTCCTGGCCGATCCGAAGCTAAAGCACGGGACTGCTGAAACCCTACCCCTACCTGCCACCCACCTGGGGCTCCAGCCTCTGCTCCCCACCTCAGAAAACAGTACGGTCACCCCACCCCTATTCCCTCCTGTCTTCCAGGGCTCCACCAGGGGAGCCCGAGTTCCCTGGTCCCAGGAGCGCCAGCGTGTCTGGGCTGAGGGAGCCCGCCCTGCCCCTCCTCTTGCCCCAGTCTGCTGTTCCAGTTGTGGCTTCCTCCTAGCCCAGCCTGGCACTGGGAACCAGCTGGTGTCTGCTGGTTGAGGTGGGGTCAGAGGCCCGCTAGAGCCAGGCCAAGCATGCACCATCTCCCACACTTACGAACTCCCAAAATAGCTCCTTTAAAAAATTCGTGGGATGTGACCAGTACTTCAGAGAACGGCCGACTCCCTATGGAGAAGCCTTGCTGTTGTCTCTTGGGCTGAGGGAGAGAGGGTGGGTGGGGCAGCCCCCCAGGGAAGTGGTTGTGAAGGGGAGGGAGCCCAGAAGAACCTCTGAATGTGTGGAGGGGGAAGAGAGAGCCACTTTTTTTTTGTTTTGTTTTGTTTTGTTTTGTTGTTGTTGTTTTTGGTACCGGGAATCGAACTCATGACCTCGCGCTTGCCAGGCAGGCACTGTGCCACTGAGAGAGCCACTTTGGATGTTGAGGAAGAACTCTTGCCTGCACCACTGTAGGGCAAGTCACTTGTCCTTTATGATCCTCAGTTTCCTCACCTGTAAAGTGGGGATTACAATTCTTATATGGCAGGGGTGTTAAGAAGATTGTTGATAATAATGCTCCCTCCTCCTTGGTGGTTTCCTTTCCCTATTTCTCACGCCTGTGTGAACCTTCAACTTGATTCTTACTATGGTGGAGCAGGTTTTGAGAGCTGAGCCTATCAACACCTTGGAGAAAAGCAGAGGAGCCCCTCTGTCCCTCTCCCAGCTTTCAGAAGTCCAGACCCTTCTATTCTTTGAATGAGCTATTTTGGTTTGTAGTTCTGAAGCATAATTCTCCATCTTTAAGTTGCAAAGAAGTGTAGTAACTGCCTCAGACTTTTGTATGGGAGTTAAATCAGTACATTTTGCCTGGCAGAGGGAAAGACTTCAATAAATAGTAGCTACTGTGTTGTTTTTTGTTTTTGTTTTGTTTTTAATGAGACAGGGTCATAACCTTGAACTTGTGACAGTTCTCCTAATGCTGGGTCTACAGGCATGTGTCACCATGCCCTGGCTACGGCTTTTATCACTGTGTTTTATAAGGTGTTTTTTTTTCTTTTTTCTGTTACCTTTTTGCTCATGTGAGGTGACAAGATGAGATTCTTATCACAGATCCATTTTAGAGATAAAGGACCTGAGTTTGGGAAATGGGGTCATAGGGCCTATGCACAAGAGTTTCCACAAGGCAGAGGTCGCAATTCCTGGCCCTGGGGACTCTGACCAAGAAAAGAATTGGGAGCAGGCCCCAAATCAGCCCAGGCTGGTAGCATCTGAAGACAACATACTAGAGGGGAAGTCATGGGATGTGTGTGGGGGTTGGGGACTGGGGCAGCCTTGTTTGGGATTGTGACCCAGCCAAGCACTGGGCCTAGCCCTCTAGATGTGAGGCCTGTGGTTGAGTTTCAAAGCAAAACTGACACGGTGGAATTAAGATTAGGTGCCTGCAGTGACCTGCTCCTCACCTCTCAAGTAGGATTAGCATGGTCACTGTTTTATTTGTGGAGAAACTGAAGCCAGAGAAGGGCTGCAGCTTGACTGAGGTCACACAGCAAAGCCAGCACCCCAGGCTTGTTTGCATCAAGCTCAGGCCTCTTCTGTCTCAGTTGTTCTGACCTTGAAAGATGGTTCTCTCTCTCTCCCACAAGCAGCCTTTTTCCCCTCTCAAGAACCATAAATATTTTATCTCAGTCCCTGGAGAAAGGATTTTCCTTTCTTCTACCTGTCTGGAAGCATGGTTTGCCATGGCCCTTAAGTGTCCTTTTTTTCACAGATACTAGGATCACTCTGACCCCTGGGCTCCTTCGTGGTTGTGTCAATGTATTAGAACCCAAAGAAAAAGGATAAAGAAAAGGAACCAGTTCCAGTAAAACTAGTTTATGGTGGCAGGTGGGGAAGGGACCTATTAATTTACTCACAATGAGATACTATAAATATTACACATAAACTGCCAGACTGTAATACCTATCGAGCACTGACTACATGTCAGACACTGAAACAGGTGTTGGGGAGTCTGCGAACTAAGCTGCGGCTCTTCTGAGAGCACTCAGTCTGGAGGAGGAGTCAGGAAAAAGGCCAAGGCTGGAGAAGGCCAAGGTTAGTAATATGGTTAGGGATAGTGGTAATGCTACAAACAGAAGTAAAATGCGCCTTGGAACAGCTTCTTTAGATAAGATGGTGTCTGTATTTGTGTTCTTCTACAAGTAGTCACTGAGACAGGGATCAGAGTACAAGTTATTTATTTGGGAAGAGATCCCAGGAAATATTGTTAGGACAAGTGAGAAGGGAAAAGAGATTAGAAAGCAAATAACTACTGGACCTTAATCCTAGAGTGAACTCTGGCAGCTGGGGTAGAATATGCTCCTCAGGGTGCTCCCTCTGAGGGGCAGTGACTGACAGTCTAAACTGGAGGACTGCTGGGGATGGGAGGCTTTAATCCCCCAGTCTGCATGGGCCTGGGTGGCACCCGCAGGCAGGGTGGCATGTGAGCAAGTGTGCACGCAGAGGTAAGGGTGGGCTCCTGACAGCACCACCTAAGAAGATGACTTGCAAGCACAGGTGAATCCACAGAGGGAAGAATTTGGGAACAGTTAGTACAGGGGGCATTTAACTAGAAGCTGAGGCTTTGTTTTCACAGGTCTGGTGGCTAAGAGAAGATGAAGTTTGAGTCAGAGGTCCCCTACACCCCACTGAGGGTCAGATCTTCCTTTCAGGCAGAAGGTGGGGTGACCCTTTTCTTGCATTGGAAAATGGCTTGGTGGGCTGCAGGAATGGGTGTGGGATTTGAGTCCCAATGCTGTCATTTATGAGACTGGTCATACTCCTCTGAGCTGCTTTATCTGTGAAATGGGAGTGTTGACATATCCTTGACTCTTCTCATGAAGTACTGTAAATGGTCATGGATGCTTTAAAGCACTTTGTACCGACCATTGGTAGTGACAGTAGCTTATACTTAAGCTGTTCTTGGCATGGATCAGATGTGTATGTGTATGTGGAAGCACATGTCATCCTGATGGCAACCCTGTGTGGTGGATATGATTATTGTCCTTATTTTGTTTGTCTGTTAGTTTTTGGAGATAGTGTCTTAACTATGTAGTCTAGGCTGCCCTCAAACTTGTGATCCTCCTGCTTCCATCTCCTGAGTACTAGAATTACAGGCCTGCACCACCACACCCAGCTTGCTTTCCCTGTCTCAAAGTAAGGAAACTGCAGCCCAGGGAGATTGAGTAACTGTGAACCCCCACCGGCCCCAGAGCCCATTATTTTCTCTTACAGTATAAGTAGGTGCTTAGAAAATGGTAGTTCCTGTGATGGTCATTTTAAAAATTACTGTCTTTTGTTAATAATCTCAATAGCTTTAACTTCTGAAATTTGTCTGACACATTTTACATTCAGAAGTTTCTGATGATACTTGTGAAGACTGTCAAATTGATTGCTCCAGAGAAGCTGCTCCCCATTCAGGGTAGAACTTGGGTCCCTACCTGGGGGATTGTCACTCTGTGACTTCTAGGCTGTGGCCTGCCACTGTGGGGAGCCAGGCTAGGGCCCTGGTCGGCCGGTGTATTTTGCCGCAGCTCTGATGTTCCAAATATCAGCTAGCTGGGGCTCCTGGGGTGGCAGAGGGACACAGGGCTGCCCTGCCCAGCCCTAGCTTCTCAGTAGTTAGGAGGTACATGGTCATAGGTAGATGTTAGACTGGGCATGCAGTCATTCCCCAGTTAACTCCAGTAGCAAGTCATCTGTAAAACTGCAAAGTTGAAATAGCACAGTCATTCCCTACCCCAGGGCCAAAAATAACCAGAACAGGGCTGTAGACTCAGCCTTGTATTTGCCTGGGGCCTCTGGTTGCTCCCCTTGAAGCCTGGGGTTCTTGCTGGGAGTGAGATGTAGCCTCAGCCCACAGGCTGGAGTGCAGGCTGGCTGCATCCTGTTTGAGGTGGCTGGGTGGTGAACAAGACAGGGTGACAGGAAACCTCACGTGTCTGTCCGTACCGAGGGGCCCATGCTGGTTTCTGAGGGGAGGTTGTTAGCACACCTCAGTGAAGAGTGAGTCGTGTACAGGAGCACAGGGAAGGAAGTCTCCCTCGAGGAAAGGAGCATCTTGGTGGGCCCTGGGAATGTTGGTAGCAGAAACGTGGGACAAGCGAGAAGCAGGACAAGATTGGACAGCACTGTCCAGCAGCGGTGCTCCTTCCTTATACCACTTCCAGGGGGAGGCAGACATGGAGAGTAAGTCCATGGAGGGGAAGACACTGGAGGAGGCAGCTGCTTTGGCACAGCCAGGGGAGGAAGAGGAGATTCATGCTCAAGAAGGGCACCTATGATGCGCCTGACCCTCACTGACTGCATTTCATTTCATTATCTCACTTTATTATCTTACTGAAGGGTCACAGTAGCCCAGAGATGTACGTGTTGTTACCTCCCACATTTTATAGATGAGAAAACTGGGGCTTAAGGGAGACAGTTAACTCAGAAAAGTCAGAAGTGGGATATTAAGATTAAGGTCCTTGCTCTTAACCACTGGGCTGTACCACCTCAAAGAAGGGCTCCTGGAAAAGCCAGTTGTATGAGATTTTGATCAAGTGAAGTGGGATAGAGTATTTGAGAAAAAGCTCCAAAGTTGAAACTAAATGTCCCATTATGAGGAGAAAGTTCTACAGAAGATGGAGGGGGCAGGGAGTGAGTTACGGGAGAGGAGATGGGGGTCTCCAGCAGTCACTTGCCTGTAGTGGACTGGGATCCTCTCTGACTTGCTGAATGACCTTCCACAGGTTGCATCTCTCTCTAGGGTCATTTGCATCAACTGTCAAGTGAGGGGTTAGGGTAGAGCATCTCTGAGGCTGATGAATAATTTTCAGTCTACAAGGAGGCAGTAGATCAGGGGAAGGGTCAGGCAAGGGAAGGAAGAATTCAGAAAAATGCCAAGTATTTCAGAGGTCAGGGAGGACAGGGGAATGTTTTGACAGCAAAGAGATCACCAGTGACCTTGGCAAGCTTTGGTCCTTTGGAATGGAGGGAGAGGAAGTGGCTTTGGAAAGAGGCCAGGAAATGGGTGAGCCAGAGGAAATGGGAGAGTAGGGACATGGAAACAGGGGAAAAACGGATATTTGCCATAGGGTAGGCATGGATAATGAGATGAACAAGGCCACCTCTGCTTGATTGGTTTGGCCTGCCTGAGGCCTTATGTTGAGAAATAGAGGAAAATGGAGCAGCAGTCAATTAGCAGTGTCTGCCAAGGACACAGGCGATGGCCATGGCAGCATTGTGTTTTGCCATCCTTGCCTAGATGGATACCAGGTTGGAAGTGGTGGTCTGGGTATCTTGGCTCACAGTGAGCCAGCTTCTGGTATTTGGAAAATCCAATTCCAGATAGAAGGCTATAGCTCCAGCTCCCAGAACCTCTCCTTGAACTTTGGCTAGAATTAAGGTATTTTGCCTCAGGGTGAAGTAGTCTGCCACTAGTCAGGAGTTTGGACTTTAGAGTGAGAGTCTTTTGAGCCTCAGTTTCATGTGTAAAATGGGAATAAAAGAATTCCTGTTTGTTTGCAAGGTAGCTGTGTTTGAAATGATGGTAGCAGGTAGTGCTTTATTATTGGGTCTTTGTTACCTGCTAGCTCTGATTTGCCCCTAACTATCATGGTGCTGTTATCTTGGTTTCTTTGAGAAAAGGGCTGACGTCTGCTTTGCTCTGGGGCCTGTTATCTGGTACTGGACCAGGGACACCTCAGGGACTTTCTGCATTTTGGAGGATCAAATGAAATAGGATTATGTTATGGTGGCTGGGACAGAGGATAGGGTCACTTTGGGCTTTAGGGTCATCTCAGTAGGGTAGGGGCCTACATATGAAGGCTAAAGGGCAGTGTCTTGACCCTGAGCTGGGATGAGGTTGTCTAGGTCATTCCTTTATTCAGCAAATACTGAGCACAAGCTATATACTGGGTTCTAGATAACCAGTCAGCTAGTCCCTCCTTACTTGGACCTCAAGGGAAGGATAATACCCCTAGTTTCCTGAATGAACACCCCCTCCCGCTGCTACCGTCATGCGTGCGTGTGTGCGTGTGTGAGTGTGCCTGTGTCTCAGCAACTGTGGATCGTGTGGCTCAATGCAAATCCAGAAACTGGGTGTATAGGTCCCTCCAGGCTGTGGAGGAAGGAGACAGAGCCCCTGGAGCCTAAGGCTCTGTGATAGGAGGTAGAAGGGGCACCAGGGGCCCAGATTGGGTAGGAGACCTAGTGGTATCCCCTGGGCCCTAGATCCTAACTCCTAAGAATCAGGAGCCCAAGAGCCAGTCAGAGCTTCAGTGGGGAACACACAGCCATGCCAGGGTCTTAGCTGCACTGATGCCCACTTCTGTACTGGCTTCTTGTAGCTTTTCCACCCGCCCTGGCACAGGACTTCCCCCAGCCTCCTCTCAGGGTATGGTCTAGGGCAGCAGGCCCTGCTCACCTCTCTAGTGATCTCTGGCAGCTGGTCCCTGCCTGGATCCTCCTCTATCCTTAACGGGATTGCAGGTGAGCTGCCCAGCATTGTTCTCATCTGTAAAATGGTTGCAGTCACAATGAGCACCTTCTATAGGTGCAGCAGCTCTGAGGGGTGACAAGGACAACAGGGCCCATATTTGGAGGAGTGTGAGCCATGCATCTGTGCTGAAGCCGGGGCCTGCAGGGGTCTGGAGCCCATCCCTGCTGCTCGGCAATTTTGTTTCCTTCTGAGTGATGGGGTACATCTGGGGCTCAGCACCAAGGAGGCGCCCTAGGAATGGTCAAGCCCCCAGCGAGGGCAACACCTCTCTTTATGTCCCCCTGCCTCCTCGGTGCCCTCTTCTGCGTGGAGGGCCAGGCGAGAGCCTCTTCTCAGCTCTCCTTTCTGTTTTGTTTCCCCGCCTGGTGAGCTGCTCTTCCCTCATCTCCCAACCTTCCTTGCAGTGGTTGTGGCAAGGAGCACCCAGAGGACCTCCCCGTCTCTCCTGCTCTGTGCCATTGGTGCAGCCCAGAGGGGCAGCATTTTTGGTCTCAAAGGAGTCAGAGGACTTCCCTGAGACTGAAGGGAGGGCATAGGGAGCGGAGCTGAGACTCTAAACCAGGGCTACTGAGTTGGAGGAATCCTCTCCTCTTTCTCCATTGACTCTTTCTTACCTCGTCCCCTCTCCTTAGGCTGTTATCACTTTGCTAGTCCCTTTCCCCCAGCCAATTGGCCTCTGACTGTGCAGGTAGAGTAAACGGTGAGGGCTGGAGTCATGGCAACCAGTCAGGTGACTGTAACTCTACTTACTGCGTGTGGCTTTTGTTTTTCTGAGCCTCAGTGTCCTGATCTGTCTGATGGGACAGTACCCACCTCACAGAGTTGCAGTAAGGATTCAATAAGAAAGTGGGTTGATTTGCCCTGGGCAGTTGGTAGTGTTGAAGTTGAGCTTGGGCTTGGAACTTGAAACAGTCTTGGCTCTGGGATTGGCTGGCTCCTGGGCTCGGCTATGTGACCTGGCCTCCCTGGACTTGTATCTGTTTACAGTGGGTGTGATTCAAAGTCTACTTCATGGGTTCTCCTGAGAATTAACAAGGACATTTTGTGTAAAGCTTCTTACCCAGAACTTGGTAAAAAACATTAGTTATATTAATAGTAAAAACAATGACGGGGCACCCCAAGGCCCCTTGCCAGGTTTTCCAAGGAGGTAGGCTGGTGAGAACTGGTAGGCCTGCCAGGCACAGTCTGAGGGCCACTGTGTTTCACCCTAGAGCTGCCAGAGAACTGGACGGACACCAGAGAGACACTGCTCGAGGGCATGCTCTTTACCCTCAAGTACCTGGGCATGACACTAGTGGAGCGGCCCAAGGGTGAGGAGCTGTCAGCTGCTGCTGTCAAGAGGATCGTGGCCACGGTGAGTGCCCTGTCAGGAGAGGTGGGAGCCACAGGTGGGGGCCACCTTCTTTCTGGACAGCCTATTGTCTCCACCTTGTCACCCCAGTGAGATGTGACTGAGCCTGGCCCTGCCCTTGAGTCTCCCTGTGTCTGACTCAGAGCTTCGGTGGAAGGGGGTAGGGTCAGGGGCTGGTGTCCTCCTCTGCAGCCTAGGCTCCCTCCCTAAGTGTCAGTGACATACTGGCATCAGGGAGGGCGAGCAGGTTGTTTTGTCACTCAGCCACATTTTCAGAGGCGTGAGGTTCAGTGTAGCTCTCCAGGGACCAGATTGCCCCGGCCTCAGCTCTGAGCAAGTGTGGGCCCTTTAAATCCACTTCCCTTGGTGGCCTTGACCCCAGGTTCAGGGCCCTGCATATGTGATGGGTGAAGCAGTCCACAGAGGTAGAGTCATCCTGCTGGGCTGTCAGCCCTCCCAACTGTGTGTCCTTGGGCGAGTCCTTTAGCGTGAGTCCACTTCCTCTTGTGAGAAGGAAGGGTGGGAGTCCACCTGCCAGTGAGGGCCAGTGCTTCCAGGAAGCTGGTACTAGTGGTCAACGGCAGTTGTCTGTTTCGTTTCAGGAGGTGCTGGTCAAGTGTCCTTCCCATGGCACCTGCCAGTTCCCTGAGCTGAGGCTCACACAGGCCCCAGATAGGTAGAGTAGTGAGGTGGAGCCCTGGGGGTGGATTGCAAGAAAGGTTGGTTCTTCTTATTCCTTTCTGCCCCCAGGCCAAGGCCAGTGGGAAGAAGCTGCAGAAGGTAACTCTCAAGGTGTCACCTCGGGGAATTATCCTGACCGACCACCTCACCAACCAGCTCATTGAGAATGTGTCCATTTACAGGTACGCTTGGCATATTGTGGTCCACATCACTAAGGCACTTGGCAGTGCCCTGTCCAGGCTCTACCACTTGATATCTGAGTGACTATGGAGCCTCAGTTTCCTCATCTGTTAGGTGGGCTCAGGAGCAGGTCCTGCCTCACCATGCTAGCGTACAGCACACAGCTCACAGAGAGCACTCGGTGAGATGGCACTTGCCGCTGTCCTCATCACCAGTTCTAACAGGCAGCTGAAGCCTGACCAAGCCCGCGCTCCCACTGTGTCCCCTGCATGCTGCTGAGTCACTGTAGCTGCAGACAGCTGTGAAGTCACTGCCTCTTTCTTCCACTGCGAATGCAGCAACCCAGCTCTAGACATCTGGTCAGGCAACCCAGGAGGTTTCACTTTCACGTAGGATCTGGAGCCAGAGGGTAGATAATCTTATCCACTCCTGTCCGGCCCTCTGTTCCTAGGGAGACGGGTCTAGCCCTTGGAGCTCCAGGGTACCCCTACTTCTCTCTTTGCTGGCAAGCTGTGGTGTTTTAGAACTGGAAGGAACATCCTAGACCCCTTTTATGGATGGAGAAGCTGAGGCCTAAAGAGGGAGTGTCCTAACAGTGCACAGTGAGGTGGTGACTGAAGAGACCTGGGCACCCAAGTGGGCGCTCTGCCCAGCAGGTGCCTTTCTTTAGGCAACGTTCCACTTGCTTTGTCTCCTGGGAGGTGGCTCAGCTTGAGCAGAAGCAGAAGCACAGGCTAGTAGTGGGGGTTGAGGGACAAAGGTGACCCCCCACCCCTGTGTGTGTGTGTGTGCGCTGGGAGGTGATTTCAGAGTTTCGGGCCATGCCTTTTTCTCACCTTTCTTAATCTACCTGCCTGCCTTTTACCAACATTTCCAAGTACCTGCTCTGCTGATAAGGACTCTGACTCAACCCTTGCCCTCCTGGAACTTTCTACCTGGCAGGGGACAAAGAGGAGGAATAGGAGATAAAGTATGTCCCAAGAGGGCAGAGGAGGAGGAGCCCACCTGGGGAAATTTGGGAAGGTCTCCCAGGGCAGGTAGCACCTTGCCAGGGCTTGAAGAATAGCAGAATCTGACTGATTGGTGCCAAGGACCTGGGGTATTTAGGCAGCAGGCTGGATCCTCTGGGTGAAGGGGAGGCAGCTGGGAACATGGCACCACACTCTCACCTGGGGTATTCTGTAGTGTTATTCAAGTGATACAGTCACAGTTGGGCCACCTGGTGAGGAGTGAGTTTGCTGAGGAGTTCCACACTGATCCACCAGCTCCTCCCCTGATATTTGGAGATGGCATAGAGGGATCACTGAGAACATGAGAGACTGAGGGCTGGGGGAGCTGAGGTTGTGAGTGAGCAGGGCAGGAGGTATTCTTACAGAGGGAATGGCCATGGCTTCCCTGAGTCCACCAGAGCCACTGGTTGGCCACAGTTCCAGGGGGACTTGCTCAGCAACTCAGTCACCCTGGCAGACAGTGCTGGGTCTCCAGGACTCTGATATGTGGGCAGGTCCAGGCAAAGCAAAGAGTAGCAGTAGGCAGAGTGCTGTCCTGCTTCCCCTCCCAGCCAGACAGCTCAGACCCTACAGGGGCAGAAGAATGATAACTGGCTTCTGGGTTCCCACAGGTGATTTCATGTCCCAGCTGTGCCACCAGCTCTGTAATCCCAGATCTTTAGCCTGTTTCCTCATCCAAAAAGTGGGGATAGTTATAGACCCTATCTCAGAGGGCAGCTTTGGGAATTAAATGAGGCAATATTTAGATATTTCTTGATACATTTCCTGGTGTACAGTTAGGGTTCAGCTATTACTATTTTGGGGAGTGACTCAGTGTGGCATAGGAGGAAGAGAGGGAGAGGTGCCCTCCTTCAGTTTTTACCTCCAGATCCTTCTGCCTGGCCTGGGTTCCTCTCCCATAGGTGGCCCAGGTAGTGAGGCCTGGAGACCAAGGCCAGATCTTAAGTCTCAACCTGGTGGAAAGGAGAGAGCAGGCTCTGTGAAACTGAGAAGATGACCTGTGTCACCTCCCAGTTGTGTTGACACTTCCCACTTGCCTTTCAGGATCTCCTACTGCACAGCAGACAAGATGCACGACAAGGTGTTTGCATACATTGCCCAGAGCCAGCACAGCGAGAATCTCGAGTGCCATGCTTTCTTCTGTACCAAGCGGAAAATGGTCAGCACGGAGGGTGGGACTGCTCTTAGGGGCTTATGTGGTGTGGGAGGCAAGACTGGAAGTGACAGTCACTTAAAAAGGATAAAATTCCATGGGGCTCTCAAGTGTATGCTGAGAGCTGAGAATACAGAGTAGGGCTACAATCAGGCAGTCACCCAGATGGACAGCCTGGTTGTAGACGGTGACTAGGCCATATTCCTAAGAAGAGCTTGGATCCCTTCCCCTCTGTAGACTGCTTTGTTGGATATGAAATGATTTTTGATCTATTGTCATTAGTATGGTCCGGGGGTTTGAATAACCTTTGTAAGTATTCATCCTTATAAGTGGGATACAGAGTAATCTTGACTCAAGAGGCAAAGGCCAGATCCCTCAAGGGACTAGACTTGCTGTGTATATTAGCTTTCCTGTTTCTAGAACAAAAATACCTGACATCTGCACCTTTAAAGAGGAGAGGTTTATTTTGGCTAATAGTTTGAGAGGATTCAGTCCATGGTTGGCTGCCTCCAAGGCAGGAACATCATGGCAGAAGGTCATAATGAAGCAGGGCTACTTACCTCATAGTGGGTGGAAAGAGTACCAAGAGATGTACCCTTCAAAGGATGGCCGCCCCCACTCCCCTCTGTGAGCCATCTCTTCTAACTGGTCCCCACCTCTTAACAGTTCATTCAGCTATGAATGACCCCACTGATGACTATAGTGCTCCATGATCCAGTCATCTCTTCAGTAGTCTTTTAATCCAGTGAAACTGACAAGTAATATTACCTGGCAGACCATGTCTGGAGCAGAGAGGCAAATGGCCATGTTTGATACTTTCTCCAGGCCCATTCTAGTGCTAGACTGTGAGGCATTTTCATGTGTAATCCTTACAACAGCTATGCAAGGTGGAAACCATCATGATCTCCATTGTCTTTCTTTAAAATTTTTTGTTTATAATGAAACAGACCCCTAGAAATCCAGCCATCTTGCTGAAGATAACACAATCAGCAGGGACAGTGAGTCTTTGAACCCACAATCCTCTCTCCTGCGTAACAAGTTGCCAAGAGCTTCCTGTCACATTTCTGGACCACTTTTTGACCACATCTAACTGGTTTGAGTGAATGAAAGACCTTGAGGGTCTCTGGGTGTCTCACTTGAATTTGGGGGTAAGGAGCTGGAGTGAGTCAGCCTTTGGCATTGATGCTTTTGTTTCTGAGGCCCCTGAGATCTGAGCATCTTCCATGTAAGGAGGTTCTTGACATCTATTGATTTAGTGTCACTATCTATTAACCTCTGTTAACAGCTCAGAGCAGGTCCCCGTGCACAGGATTCTTGGAGACATGGAGACAAGATGCTCTCCCCTTCCCTGTCAGTGGACACATCAAGAACATCACCATCATTGTGGAGCCCAGTCTTCCTACTTTATTGTATAAATTTCCTATGGACACCGTAACAGATGATCACAAACTTAGTGGCTTAAAACAACACAAATGTATTCTCTTACAGTTCTGGGGGCAGGGGGGTCAGAAGTCTAAAATAAGTAAGTGGGGTTGTGTTTCTCCTGGAGGCTCCAAAGCAGCACCATTTCTTCACTTTTTCAACTTTCTAGAGACATCTGCATTCCACCGGCTCCTAGTTATTCCCTCCATCCTCCATCTTCAGAGCCAGCAGAGTAGCAACTTCCAGTTTTGCTGATGCTGTCAAATTGCTGTTCTTCTTTCTGACTCTTGATCCCTCTCAAGGCCTCTGTGATGACACTGGGCCTGCTGGGTAATCCAAGATAATCTCCCCACCTCAAGATTATTCTTAACTTAATTCCATCTGCAAAACCCTTTTGCCATGTAGGGTGACATTGACAGGTTCCAGGGATTCAGAGGTGGACATCTGTGGGGGCCATGATTCAGCCTACCACAGGTATTGCAGAAGGGGCACTATAGGAGGAGCCACGCCAGATCACAGCTGATGTGCTATGTTGCCTTGGATAAGATCCTGCCCTTTGGGCTGCTTGCCTACCAGTAGAATGATGTCCATAATTGCTCCAAAGAGCCTCTGTTTGTTCTGCACCCTTCATTTCTTTCCTGCAGATTCAGTGTCACTGGCCATTCACCTAGAGACTTGTGATGTTCCAGGGCCCTGTGCTGCAGTGTCTTTTTTATGACAACCTTGTTCCCACAGTTGGTAACGCTTGGAATTGTCTCCTGTGAGGACAAGGACTTAAAAATATAAGCTCGTTATGTCCCCATTGTTCTCTCTTCCTCCCTGCCAATGGAGTAAGTGATGGGCAGGGCAGGGCAGCTGGCCTCTGCTATTGCTGCAGTGTGGGCCTGAGTGGTAGGCGTTCCCAGATGCAGTGATTTCCTCTCCATGGGAGTTCTGGGAGTAAGAGAAAGAGGGAGCTAGGCCAGAGGACTTTAGGCAGGCTTACGTGAAATCAGCCTGCCCCTAGGATAGAGGGCAATTGCCGAAGAAAACAGAGCCCAATGATGCCTGGCCACTGGCAGCTGACCCCTGTTGGGCAGAGGGCAGAGCTCCCGCTGGACACCCAGAAGAGTCTTTACATCTCACCATGTCCTGTCTGGTATTAGGGCTGATTGACTGGACTGTGCCTTGTCCTCCTTTTTTTGTTCCACTCAGCCTTCCTCCTGTAGGGAGCCCAGGGAGATTCCTCTCTGAGAGACAGCCTAGCCCAGGGAGGTCTCAATCCACAAAGACCTTAGCTCAGCCCAGGCTGGCAGCATGAAGGCCTCATGGCCTGGCCTTGTTAAGGACATGAACATGTTCTGGACTTTGCGGGATTTTTAAGGAGGAATCAGAGGTGAGATGGGCGCCTCAGACTGCACCGATCAGCTGGCAGCGGCCTCCACAGACACATATTGTCACTTGACCTGGGCTAACCTCTACACTGGGCACTGAGGACCCAGAGGACATAGACAAATCTGGGAATCCTGGCTCTGGGTTAAGTCATTGTCTCTCACTGGAGGTCAGGAGGGCCCCCAGAAACAGGCTTGGGAAGATGAGTAGTGAGTAGGGGTTGGCCAGGCTGAGAGGAGGTGGGTGACAGATAAGGGCTTGCCGGTGTGGGAATTACAAGTGCAAAGGCACACCACAGAGGGGCTGCTGAGGACACTTGGGTGATGGATAGCAAGGCAGAGGCAGCCTACAGCAGGGTTCATGTGGGATGGTGACACAGCCCTCGGTTCTGCATCTCCATCCTGCACCTCCTCGCTGGGGTGCCTGAGTGAGCAAGGCACTTGGAGAAGGGAGGGGCTCTTTCCTGCCAAGGAAGGTTTGGCCCAATGTTGGGGCTGTACAGCCACCCAGGACTTCCTTCTCTGGTCTTGTGCACAGTCAGACATTTCCCTACAAGAAACATTCCATCTGCTTAGGAGGGAGGCCGCTAAGGGGACTTCAGCCTGTGGGCTCAGAAGTAGATTTGGAAAAGCTCAGGGTTGCCGCACAGGTGCAGGGTCTGGATCCCCATGCTACCTGAGGGGTGGCACTGTGTCCCCCAAGTGGCTGGCCACATTTCTGAATTAATCTGCATGCAAGGATTTATACTTCTGGACATCAGGGCTGCTAGGGGCCCATGGCTGATTTGGTCTGAGTAGGTGACCTCCTTTGAAGGAATAACAGTCTGGTTACTGGGAACAAAGGCATGACATGGAAAAGTAGACTAGTAGACACTAGTCAGGGTGACAGATAGACCACGGCTAGAGGCATGCAGGGGAGGACTGGGTGCTGTCCTGGGCAGTATGGAGTCTTCCCAAAGCAGGCCCAGCAGTTTTTTGTTTTGTTTTGTTTTGTTTTTGTTTTATGTTTTTTTTTGGTACTGGGAATCAAACTCAGGACCTTGTATTTGCCAGGTAGGCATCATGCCACTGAGCTATATCCCCAGCAGGCCCAGTAGTTCTTCCTTCTGATGTTACTTTGGATTCTTGCAGCCGCCTAGAAGTGGGCCCTACCCCATCCCCAACCCCCAGTCCCTGTCCAGCCTGGGCCCACCTGCACACAGCTGCATCTCCAGTTATATTTGGCTTAACTGACAGCTTGGGACATCACGGAAAAGGGGTGGGGAATGTATGTAAATCAACTGGCAGATTTATGCAAAAATAGTATAAACTTGGGTCCCCAGGTTTCCTGCAGGCAAGAATAATGGTGTTTCCATATCCCTGCCACACTGGGTGACCAGCCCTTGCTTGGGTATAGAGTGATCTGACTTGGACCGGTAATTAGCCCATATTTTTAGTTCATGGGCAATTCTCAATGGTAACTGGGTCTATTAAACTTGATTCAGACGTGACAGCTTAAATTGTAAACAGCTGTGAAGAGTTTCATACTTAATTACCATATTTAAGTTTTGCCATAAAGCACCCGTACTTCCATCAAAAATGTAAATGACGGAGACATTCAAATGAGATTTCATACTTCATGAAGTTTAATTGGCACAGATCACTCAGCTTGTTTAGGGATTTTAAATATTTTTTTAAAAAAGTTTTTGAAGGCAGTGGCCACAGATTCATTTCTCAATTAAATTGTGTTGTCTGGTGGAGGGGAGGAGAATGGGACCAAGGCTGGTTAGGACTCAACTTCTGCATTTGGGAGTCTTACATTCTGCTCTCACCTAGGGCTTTCAGAAGGAAGCTTGGCAGTGCTACCGACATCAGCCATAACTCCAAACTCCGGGGCTTCCACTCCCAGAGCTGAGCTGGTTAACCCTGGAGCCACAGAGAGCAGGGTGTTGGGATAAATGTGGCCTGGGAGGTCTGGGCTGGCAGGAAGCGTCAGAAGTCCTGCTTCTTGGACAGATACAATTCAGCCAGCATTGTGGCCACCACTGAGGGGCCTCGCATATTCTGGACCAGGACTGATAGGGAGCATACAGATTAAGGCACAGACATGAGAGCTAGAGTCATTTATATACATGATGCCAGAGGAGGGGGGGAAGTGACATTTGAAAGGGTGGATGGGAGTTTGGGGTGGGAGTGGGGCAGAGACCATTGCCTCCACACACAGGTTGGTTATAACACTGAATCATTTTGATCCCTGACACATTTACATCTTGCTCCTGCTCAGGATGTGTATCAGCTGCCTCCTGTTACCAGTCCCTCTAACGCTGCATATCCCTAAAGAGTCTTTCTTTCACCTCTCTGGCTGTAACTTATTCAGGCAGTGGCTGGGCCCTTCCAACCCTGGCTCTTCTGTTCTCCAATTCCAAGGGTTCAGGTAGTGTATGAAGTCCTCTGGCAATTGGGGAGGGCTTCTCTGAAGAAGTGAGCCTCAGAGTCAGTTGACTCAGGGAAGCCCAAAGTGGAAGGAAAAAAAATGGAGTTGACTAGCCACTGGGGATGTATGAGGATGGGAATTTACCTGGGCTAGAGGCCCGACTGCCTCTCCAGGATTGAGCTTCCTTAAGCCTCAGGCTACTTTGGTAACATGGGAGGGGCCAGATCTTCCTCCTCCAAGCCTGCAGTTGACCCCTAGGAGCTGCAGCGGGGAAGTCTGGAGCTCTGACCTGTTCTCCCCAACCCTCCAGTTTAGACTTGCTCTTCCCTGGCTGAAATGCACCCCTCCCACCCCCACTTCCTGTTTTTCAGGCACAGGCTGTCACCCTGACTGTGGCCCAGGCCTTCAAAGTTGCCTTCGAGTTCTGGCAGGCGGCCAAGGAAGGTGAGTCTTTATCAACATCAAGGCAAGGGTGGGCTGGGGGCTGGGGAGACAGATAAAGCCCGGAGTCAGACCTGGACTGACTCCCAGCTCTACCCTCTACCCAGCTTGTGATTTTGAACAGGTCTTCTCACCTGAGTCTCAGTTTTCCCTTCTGAAAAAAGAACATCAGCTGTCTCTTCCTTCAGGGTGCTTGTAAGGCTTAAGCAAAATCCACAAGGTGTCTTTCTCCCTCTAGAGACCTAGCGGTGCCCCCGAGGTTGAGTCTACCTCCTACCCAGTGGTTGTGGGACAGAATGCTGCGATCTGGGGCTCTGATGTATTGTGCCTTGATCCCACAGAGAAAGAAAAGAGGGAGAAAGCCAGCCAAGAGGGAGGGGACATGCTGGGGACCCACCATGACAACACACCGTCCTTGAAAAGCTGTAAGTTTCGGGCAGGGAGGGGCTCTCAGCTGCAGGGTACAGAACCTGCCCTCTCCTGGGCTGGGGTAAACTTTGGGAGTTTTGTTTTAAGTCAGTAGTACACATTCATTATAGAGGAATTAATTAGAAAAGAATGAACTTGTTTTTGTGCATGTTTTTCATCTCTGTCTCTGTGCATGTATGTAAAGACTATATACGTATATACCCTGCTGTGTACCCTCTGAAAAACTTGACAACTGTTGTGGATATAAAAGTTAGTCTCAGCCATCAGAGGGAGACAGGTTCTTACCTTGTGGGCAGCTGACCAGCGAACAGCAAGAGTCAGGTGAGGCTCTGGCTGGTCTGGTGATGGGCCTGGGCAAGGCCGTGTCCAAAGAGGGTGTTGGGAACTGGACAGCCCAGGGACCTCTCAGATGGGGTCAGGAGATGAGGGCAGGAAATAAGTAGCCAATCTCCCACTGATGCCGCTGACTGGACTTCCTCACAGTGGTCGCCACTGGGAACCTACTGGACTTGGAAGAGACCACCAAGGCCCCGCTGTCCACAGTCAGTGCTAACACTTCTAATGTGGATGAAGCACTGAGGCCTCAAGCCTTGAGCAGCAGCAGTGTGGTCTGGGTAAGTGACCCTGTGCCCTGGGGACCCCACAGACAGATCTGTGGATAAGGCTAAGGTGGCTCTTGGGTCCAAGCCCTTGCACTGTGACTTGTGGGCCCCTGGGAGGCCCAGGTCCAGCCCAACAGCACCCAGGCCCAGGGTAGGGAAAGAACAATGTCTCCTTTGAACCCAGGGCTACATCCCCAGCAGTCCTGGCTCCCAGCACAGCTGTCTCCTCACAATGCCCAGCCTCTTGGCCTGAGCATCCACAGTTCTGCCCACCACAGGATCAGCCAAAGGCTCCCTTGTTCTTGGCAGGGCAGAGTTTGTCCCTGACACCCCTCCCTACTTAGCCGGCTGCATGAGGAGCCAGGGACTGAGCTGTTGTCAGCTTGACCCTTGACTCCCTGTGACTCAGGGCAAGCCCCTTTCACCTCTCTGGGTCTCAACTTCTTCATCTCCTCACTGAGGACCATGACCTCTGCCCACAAATCTCCCAGAGGAACCTGAACTCTTATTTTTTCGTTTAGAAATAATTTCAGACTGTGTTATAAAAGTAGTGCGAAGAATTTGTGACAGTGATCAGAACTGGAAAGTGAACATTGATACAACCCTCTTATATAGTCTGCAAAGCTTCCCTTTGCCCCGTTGTCCTGCCATGTCCTTAGTCTGGTCCAGGGTTTACTACAGCTTGCATGGTCACTTGTCAAACCTTTAATTTTTAAGAATCTATAACATTAAGGAACTTTATTCACTATCAGGACCTTTTAGCTGTTGGGGGCAACTTGGGTGTCCCAAAACTTGTCCTCTGTTGTGGGGCTGTAACTCTTACTCTTGCCCAAAAGCACTGGGAGGCCAAGGGACCTTGCCCAGTGCTTTTCCACCGAGGCTCCTGTCATCGGTCATCTGTATGAACTTAGGGTTTGAACTTGGCTTTGGAAGGGAATGAAAGGCAGCCTCCTCCAGCCTTTCTTTGCCTTTTGGAATTTGAAATCCATGGAAGTCATCAGGTTCTCCATTTTATGGGTAGAAAAGCTAAGTCTCAAGAAGAAGCCATGACTTGCTCCAGGTCTCATAGGCACCTAGTGCTAGAGCTGGCACTGAACTCACTGGCCCTTTCTCCTGTCCCTGCCCCAGCTTTACATCTTGGGCTGAGAGTCTGTGGCTACAGTGAAGTGGGAGCCCTTCCTGTGCTTATCTCTCTGAGTAACCCCTGCACCCCCATGCCACACCCTGTAGGTCACCCGGGGCAGGACATACCCCTGAGGGGAGCACAAGATCCCACTCAGAGCTCTCACCTCCTGTTTTGTTTCCCCAAGGAGCTGGACGATGGCCTGGATGAAGCATTTTCTAGGTAATATTGGCTGCTTACCTGGGGTTGACCCTTCTTGCCCTTTCCTCTGGGGACCACTGCTGTACCTGAGAATGAGTTCCTCTGATTGTCTTCCCTCCAGATCAAGAATCTCACCTCTACTCAAATACCTCCCGGGACAGGAAACTCACTGCCCAGGGAGGGAACCCCTTCCAGAGTGGCCAGATGTGTTAGAAAGCTCTTACTAAGCCAGACCCTTTGCTTGGTGGCTGCTCTGCCACAACCTGAGCTGTGCTAAACACTGCACCTCGAGCTCATTTCCTCTTCCTATACCGGGGGCGGCGGCCTCCACATGCTGGCTTTTTGCAGGCTTTGTCCCCTCCCCTCCACGCAGCTTGTCTTTATGTAGAGACACAGGGAAGGCAGTGCTTGATTAAGCCCCTTTAGTGTTGCATAGAGAAGGATGTCAGGCTCCTGAGCAAGGATTTTGGTAAAGCCCCAGGGCAGTGGTGATTCCCCATTTTCCCAGAGGCCATCCCTGTAGTCCTGGCTACTTTCAGCTTGAGGACACATTGCCAACAAGTCTGTGGCTGGGGAGAGGCCTGGCAGCTGGCTCAGGGCTCTGTGCTCTGGTCCTTAGTCACTCAGGCCTCCATTTCTCCTTTGGGACTTGGCAGCAGCTCCCTGCAACCCTCCCACTTCTGGGGTATCCCTTAAGGTTGGGGGTCTGTTGGGTGGGACAGAACTGCGGGCTTTGCTTTGCCTTCTTGCCTCCCCCCACTCGCCCGCTTCCTGCTGCAGCCTGGTGGAGAGCCTCAGTCCAGGCCGGCAGAGCAGCATGTGTGGCCCCTTCACGGAAGCACAGACCTTCTCCCCGCCTTGCCTGCTTCCCTGGCTCACAGCACCTCCTCTTTTGAAGAAAAGCTTTCATTTGCTTTTCTTGGATTATTTGAGTATCATGTGCCCTTTATTAACAATTTCAAAAGTCAGCAAAGCATTAAGCAGAAAATAACAGCATGTAATAATCACATAGCCCAGACTTGGGCTTAATTCATGCTAGTCCTGTACATAGACATTATGCGAAACCCATTGGCTCCTAGTGTTTGCTTTTGGCCCATGTGTCAGACCCCTCTCCAGGCTGTTAAAAATTCCCACAAATACCTCCTGAAGATGTGGGCCATCATTCACTTAGCTCACCCTGTTGTGGACATGTATGTTGTCTCCTTTTTGCGTTATTTGAGAAGCACTCTCTTGAAACAGAGTTACAGCCAAGCAGTCTTCTTGTAGTTGACCAGTTCCCACCCCCCGCCATGGCCAGTGGTCCCTGCCTTCCCCGTGCTGCCATCTCCCCTCTTCCCGGGGCTGTTCCTGCCATGACTGAGCTCAGTGTGAGCACTCTGGCCTTTCTGGGGGTGGGGGTCGGGGAGATGGGGATCCCACTCCTTGGCCCACTGTTTGGACCCTCTAGGGCAGCCTGTTACTCAGAGGCTGCACCTCCCCTGGCTGCTGGGATATTCTCCTTTGCCCTTTGTCCTGCCCTTGTCCTCTCCTGGCCCTGGAACTGGCCAGGCTGCACTTGCTTCTCAGGCCCCATCAGGGCTGTGCTCAGGCACTCGGCTCACACAACTTCATCTTCCAGGCTGGCACAGTCGAGGACGAACCCCCAGGTCCTGGACACCGGACTGTCAGCACAGGACATCCATTATGCCCAGTGCCTGTCACCTGTCGACTGGAACAAGCCTGACAGCAGTGGCACTGACCAAGATGACCTGTTCGGCTTCTGAGGGCCTGGGGCCAGCAGGGCACAACCAGCCCTGACACGTGACCAAGCAAAGCCACCTGTGGTGGGGGAACCAGCTCCAAGACCTACCAGCCGCCCCTTCCGGCCCACAGCAGCGTCAGCCTGCAGATCAGAGCTGTAGCAGTCAAGCAGGGGGAAGGAGAGAGATTTTTTTTTTTAACTTGCTCTTTCTCTGTAAGCTGAAGCCTTGAATATTTATTCAGTGACTCCTGGTGTATGGTTGGAAGCCGGTTTTGCATCAGGCATGTAACGGATGCAGTGCTGTGACTGGCCTCGTGCTCTTTCCCTTCTCGAGCCAGCTCTGCTCTCTGTGGGTGTCAGGACAGTGACCAAAGCATTTCTTGTCCCTCCTTTTTAAGAACCTGGATTTCCACAAGGACATCGCCACTCCTTACGGAAAGCAACCAGAACTCGTCATCTGTGCTCAGGAGGAGACTGCCACCTCCAGAGAGGCCTGGGGTCTCAAGCTTGCCTTCCTCAGAGTCCAGCAGGCCTGGGCTCAAGCCCTGGCCCCGGACCTCTCAGGAGGCAGCCCCTGACCAAAGATAACTTACAGCTTGGCACTTTAAAACATACAGCAGGTGTGGCCCTAGGGGTTCCTCTGTGGTGCTGCCTTGAATAGAGCTTTCTTCCTGCCTTTCCTTCCTGAGTGGGGCCCAAAGTCCCTTTGGATGGTATCCACCTGTGCTGGGCCTGTGACTTCCAGAGTCTGACTGTAATGGGGGGGATCAGCTCTCTACGACTGCTCCCCTTCCTGGGACGAGGCTGTGCCTGCTCTTTTGTCTGTGTCCATGTGAGTGTTCCTGTGTCCCGCCTCCCCATAATTCCTGGGATGATGTGTGGAAACTAGCATCTAGATTCATGTAGGAATATTTTGCAGCCATTTTACAGATGAACAGACTGAGGCCACACTCATGGAGATGACAGAGTCAGATAGAACCTAGATCTGATGCCAAAGCTGCTTTCTCTGCTGCCATCTCTCACAACTCATACCTCCTTTTTTCTAGCTTTGTTGTCCTCCCAGGAACCAAAAATCCCCAGCTATTTTCTGACTAAAGTGTGTTTCATAACAAACCATCTGGTGCCTTTCCACACAAAACTGGCACAAGCCTCTGTGCCCTGCTGGCTTTCTCACTGTCAATTTCCATGAAGATGCAAGTGTTTGAAGTCTGCTAAATCCAAGGGTAAAACAAAATCAGACTCGGTAAGCATCATGCTGTTCTCTTTCCTGACACCGCGGCCCAGTCAGGACATCCCAGCAGCGAGCTGTCTTCAGGAGCTCTCTTTCCTTCCTCCTCGCTCAGCCCTTGGGCTCCGGCATCCTGAACCCCAGCCAAGCCTGGAGCATCTTTCCATCGTGAGGTGCCTCCCAGTGGCCTGGCCTGTCAGGGCAGGTTTCTGTATCCCCAGCAAACACTGCATTTCTTAGAAGCTGCATCTCTAACAGTGTCTGTATCAGAAGAGGCCCGGGGGAAGGGCTCGAAGAGACTCCCTCAGAAGGAAGGTGACTTCCTTTCCCTGCCACTCCCATGCCCCTGCATCCCCCTCAGACCTCGGTAGCCTCTATAGTTGTCCGGACAGCAGGGTGGGGCAGGACACAGGCTGTCCTCGGTACAAGGCACTGGCGGGCCTCCTCTGGTGCTGGCCCTGCTTGGCCTTCATCGGTCTCTTGTTGACAGCTGTCTGTGCTTCCCACGCGTCAGCAGCCAAGTTTTGTGCTTTGCTTTGTGATGCTGTAAAGGGAGGCTAATGAGGAAAAAAACAAATAATAAATGTTCTCTTTTTGAAATATAGGCAGTACTTAGATGGCGTGACCACAGTGCAGCAGCTGGTGGCTCCTGCCTCTTGGCAATGGAAGCAGAAGTGACCACAGACCTGGGTGGGCAACACACCAAAAAACAGCATCCACAGTGCACCCAGAGCAAGGATGATGGCCTCAGGGTTCCCTCTTCACCCTGCAGATGGGTGTGTGTGAGGTGAGGTCACCTCTGGACAACTTACAGAGGCTGGCCAGTAACCCAGTGCATCCACACGGATGAGGTCTCTGAAAGCCGGCGCCGTGGTCTGTGGGCCCCTGAAATGTGTGTAAGATTTGTGTGTGTCCTTGTGGGCCTTTTCCCCATGGAGCCTGTCATTTCCATCACATCCTCAAATAATCCATGACCTTTATTCCCTTGATAGATTTACTGTGTGCTGATGTGAACCAGGCCTGGCCTCAGTGCTGGGGCCAAAGGCCAGGCAGAGCCTCGCAGACCCAGGATGTGTGATGGGAGACAGGAGTGTTTCAGTGACATGGGAGACCTGAGGCCCAGTTCTGGCTCTGACCCCAGATCAGTTACTTCTTTCCCTGAGCCTTGGTTTCACCTTCTGTGCTCAAAGAACGGCATTCTTCCTCTTTCTGCCTCCCTGGGTTCACATTGTTGGTAGCATATATACTCATGTGGCTCAAAGATTCCTGTAAATCAGAATCGATGACTGTGACTACGTTAACCAAGTACTTCCTACATCCCAAGGAAGTACTGCTGAGCTGCTGACCTAGCTCACAGTGGCCACGCTGAGCCCAGATGCCATCAGTTCCCTTAGTACTGAGGGCTCCAGGCTCAGAGAGGAAGGCAGTTGTGCCCTGAGTGCTTGGTGAAGCCACACTCCAGTCACCCTGTGATCCTCGTGATCCTCGTCTGTCACATCCCTGCCTTTTCAGAGATGTCTGTGGTGGAGCTGCCCACAGCCTCCTGTCCATCTGCATAGTGACCATCACTACGAGACTGCACCTCTGGTCTCTGGCTGATGGTCCGGGACTCCTCAGTCCCCTGCCTATGCTGCAGCTTGCGGGGTCTCCTCAGGCATTGTCTCTTTATCTCTTCCACACAGTGATATTTCAAATGTCCAGGAGTAGAGGCAGAGCTCTCTGATGTCAGCCATTGGGCAGACTCCCTGTGAATTCTGAGTGGATCACAGAGACTAAGAAATTCTGTCCTTTTTTGTTTCCCCCATAATTTTAAAAGACACCCAACAAGTTCATCTTTCAGTTTAAATTTGGCCCAAGTCTTTAGTTTCCGGATGTCTCAAATTATGAATCCTGAGCACCCGCCGTCTGTGCTTTCATGCATAACGGATGGAGCGGGAAGAACAAAGTTGCCTTTCAGATTTGATGTGACCTTCAGCTTCTCTCAGTGGATGTTGGGTCTTCAGGAGAAATCATCCCAATTAAATCTCTCCAAGGGCTTTTAGACAAGCATGGGTTGGGAATTGGGGTGGGTTCCATGTCTGGGGTGCTGGTTTGGGCCTGGTCTTCTCAGGTTTCATCCACCTGTGCACGTGGTGTGGATCAGAGCAAGTGGCCTGTGTGTTTATTAGGAAGTGACCTTTGACTCCATTCAGTCCTTTATATTCAACATCAGTGTCACCAGTCTGCAGCTTTGCCACAGGGTGGGTGGTTCTGGCCCTCATTTAGGAGTGGGGCAACTGAGAGGGAAGATGAATGAGTTGAAATCACAGCCAGTAGGAAGTGGCCCTGGAATTCTGAGCCCAATCTGTCTGGCTCCAGTACTCATTTCTGTTGCACCAAGCCCCTCTTCATAGGGCAAAGGGCACCAAGCCAAGATGCACCTGCCCTGCTGTGCTCGATGCACAAAACCTGGGAATGGCTGGCAGTGGCTTCTTCACCAGGGGAATCAGGGCAGGGACCAGCTTCACAAACCAGCACAACAGAGCCTTCCCTCCTCTCAGCCGGCTGCCCCTGGGGCCACTTCTCTGGACATGCCCAGGTTGGACTCAAGGTCAAGGCTGCATCTCATCACATCAGGCCCCCCCATCTTGGTGCCAGTGGTGCCATCCAGTTGGCCAATGTGGCTCCAGCACGAGCCTTGGTATCCCTCAGAGCAGGAAGGCTTCCTCTGAGTGGAGGTGAATGCCAGCCCTAGGGAGGGTGGGAGGAGGGGAGCACACCTGGAGCACCAGCAGTATCCACACAACCTCTTTAAGCTCCTGCGGCGACAGAGCTAGTGGCGATGTTAGCCCATTGTAGAGACAGTGACACCGAGGTCCACAGGTTATACAGCCGCTGTATACCTACCATCCTTACACAGCTGCTAGCAGGCAGGCCTAGAATTCAGATTCCTTGTCTTCCTTGTCCTGTGGCCCTGCCTCTCTTCAGGTCACTTGGAGCATTTGGAGAACACAGTGACCTTGCTTCCTGAGGCCAAGAGTAACCTCAGCCAGGTGCTGACAGAGCTGCTGGCTGCCTCTGCTTCCAGCCAGGACGGACATGGGCTGTGAAGTCCATGTTGCCAGACAGTAATTCTGAGTGCACCTGCTGAGCCCTAGCTTGGCCCATCTGAATGGCTGGCCCCATCATAGTCCAGGGGAATGTGTCATGGTGCCCTGGAAAGGGCACCGGCCATGCAGTTCCGCATGCGGACACCAAAGTCAGAACTGAGGAATGGTGTCTGGGCATGCCAGGATGGGGTCCTGGGTGAGAGGAGTCCTCCAGCAGTGCCTCATGGCAAGGGAGAAAGGCTGGAGATTTGTTAGCTTGGTTACCTGGAATAAAGCCAGGGCCTGTATTCAGTCTACCTCATGGCCCCAGGTCTGGCTATCCCAGCATAGCATCTGGCCCTCAGTGAATCAACTGATCAGAAGGCAGAGCCAGCCTGGTTTCCTGAAAGAAGCTGTAGATGGAAGAGGGGCCTGGCACCTGTGTAGCCCCACAACACACTTTGTGGGTCAGTGGCCCCATCATCCGACACATTGTCTCGTGTGCCCTGGTGCTTAGGCATTCAAGGTTTCTTTTAACCTTTCTGGACACTCCTGTGTGTCCAGTTTGGTCTGGTTTGATACAAGATATAGCCCATTCCTCTGACCTGATCACAGAGCTTGGTTTCCAAAATGCTCTTAAAGCAAGAACCTGCAATCTAGTGCTAGAAGAGCCCCTGATAGCCCTCCAGCTCCCATTTTATTTACAGTTGGCACCTGAGGTCCCTAGAAGAGACAGGATACCCCAAGACTCAAGGGCAATTGAGAGGCAGAGCTGAGACTTGACCCATATGTCTCATGGACCTCATGCCCTGTCCTCTGTCCACACATGCAAAGGAGAGTCCTTTCCATGCTCCACGCACAGGACTTCAGGCTCAAGGGAGGCAGGGCTTGCAGGGAAGTGGAAATGATTATGATAAGAAGCTGGAGGAGGACCTCAGTGAATTCTCAAGCACGTTAACAAGCATCAATTCACACATCTCTCCATTCCCCCATCTTGAGCCCTGAGATCCCATCTGCAGCTCAAGCTGCTGCGCAGAGGCCTGGAAAGTTGACCTGCACGGCTCTGGAGCACAGCAGATGGGGCTGTTTGAATCCTAGGTTTTCACTTGGTCGCCTCAAACATGACTCAGTAGTCTGTTGTCTGTTTCCTCATCTGTGCAATAGGATGATGACAGAGATGTGTGCAGTCGTGGGGTTAACGAGTTAATGCTCCTACTATACTAGAACATGTTACTGTATGGCTGTGACTGTCACCGTTGGCTGCTCTGTGGGTGGGGCACTGTAGGGGGCTACCCCAGGATAAGGCCCGCCCAAGGTGGCAGAGCTGCAGCAGGGGACAGCAAACATGTTCTTGGAGCTTCCATCCCGACACCACCCAGGTGCACATGCAGGCCCTGACCCCCCTGCCAAACCATACCCTTAAGGAAAAACCACAAATCACTCTGTTGAGTTGGGAAAGCAATCCACTCTGGCTGTTGGAGCTGAAAGGCTGTCTACAGTCCCTGGAGAGGTCCCTCCAAGGGACCAGGGAATGTGACAAGGCTGGATCTACCACTAGCCGACTGTTCCTGTGGGTGGAATCCCGGGCGAGGGGAGGCGGAGAGTGGCATCTGGCCCTGAGATATGGAGCGCTCTCCCACCACACTGTGACACTCCAGGTGTGGGGAGTTCGGGGAGACCTGGCCTCCCTGCCTCCCGCGTGCCAGGGGCCACACTGAGAGGCCACATGTTATCTATCTCTCATTTAATTCTTAGAAAACTGACATGATCGATCCCTGAGACTCGGGTAAAGCACACTGACCACACCAGGACTCTGTCCCAGGCTGTCGGCATGCTGGCTGGGCCTGCCCCGGATGCTCTCTGAGCCCAGCTAAAGTCAAAGTGGTTCTCTCAGCAACCTTGATGAGCTGTGCCCACTGAGTCGTACGTGCCTGAATCATGGCAGGGAACAGAATGACAATCATTCCCATCCTCATGGAGCTGGTGTTCTAGTGGTGAGGGATGACAGACCCTCCCCTCACTCTGGTACAGGGAGCACGGGTGGTGTCAGCACTATGAGGGAAGAAGGTAGGAAGGGGACAGGACCATGCTGTTTATGTAGGGTGAGGCTGGCCCAAGGAAGGGTAGCTGCAGTGGAGGAAATAGCAGTGCGGATACAGCGGAAGTTTGGGATGTGTGAAGGGGCGGGGTGATGTGGGTGGAGAAGGGGGGTGTCAACAGGGAAGTGGGACAGAGTAGCCCTGCTGGGGGCTTTCGACTTGCTCCTGCGGGAGGCTGAATGGGGGCTCTGCAGGGACATAAGCACACTGAGGCTGCTCAGTGAGGGTCCCCATGGTGACGCAGCAGTCCTCCAGGCTCCAGGAGAGGAGGCTTAGTGGTTGACAAGGGGGCAAAGGACAGTTGATGAGGGTACAGCACGCCCCTTATTTCCCAGCTGGCGGCATCTGGGAAGGTCAGTGGAGGAAAAGCAGGTGTGCACAGCCAGAGCCTGGGTTCGTGGTGTCTCTACTGTGCGTGTCCTGGGGGGGCGGGGGTCATGATCTGAGTGGGGTTTGGGCAGCTGTGTGATATGCAGCCTGGTCCCTTGTCACTGCCAGCTGAGAGCGAGTGTCCCCACGTGTGTGTGGAACACTGACTCTGTGGCTGTGTGCACAGGCATTTAGAACCGAGAGTGACACGTGTACAAGAGTTGGAGGTATAGGTGTGTGTTTCTGTGAGTGTCTGCAGCACCTGGAGGGTGTCTGGGGGGTGGCAGTGGGGTGTTTGTTTTGGCCCCGCCCTGTCCAGCATGGGCTCTCTCTCATTGCTCCTAGCTCAGCCTTTGTTTTAGTCAGGAGTCAAAACCAGAAGGTTGGTGCTGTTTCTTAGGGGCTGTATGGGGTATGCTATGTCCCCCCAAGTCCTCGTATAATTTTGATGGGGCTGAGTTATTGGTTTGTTATTGGTTTGTTGATTGACAATGTGAGCGCTGTTCCCACCCAGGGGTGGAGCTGATATACAGTGTAAGGGAAGGCGGGTCTTCCTCTTGTTCGCTTCCTCTTCCGCCTCCTTCTCTCTCGCCAGCGCGCTTGCGGCTTGCAGCCGCCATGAACAGCAGGCCCGCCATGCCACGCTATCTTGGAGCCAACTAATGGACTGAAAGTCCCGAGAAACTGTAAGAATAAACCTTTCCTTCCCTAACTTTGGGCGTCAGGTATTTTGTCTTGGCAACGAGCGAAAAGTAACTAAGACAGGGGCTGAGTTGAAGGTTGGCCTCCAGGATATCTCCAGCAGCTGGAGCAGGCAGGTCTTTGCCTCTGGTCCCCAGATGTAGGACTCTGAGCTCAGAACCCTTGTCTCCCAAGTCTCCAGGTTCGACCAGGTCTCCTGCCATCCATTCAGAAGACTGTATCATCAGGCTCTTCCAGCCCTCAGTAAGAGCAGGGAAACTGGGGTCCTTTGGGAAAAACCAGGACTTAAGCAATGTGGAAAGAGCACAGTTAGACATCAGGAGGACCTGGGTTCAAATCCTACTTTGGTCACTTACTGCTTCCATAACCTTGGTCAAAGCATACCTCAGTCTCCTCGCCTGAACAGTGGGGACTCGTCTTACAGTCTGTGAAGAGGAAGGGAGCAGGTCCTGTGCAGCAGTCACTGTCTGAGGCCATTACGTGAGCCCCCACATTTAATCCTCTGAGATGGGCACTGTTTCTGTTTTGCAGAAAAATAACTGAGGCCCAGAGAAGGGGAGGTACTTGCCCAGGGTCACTCAGCAGAAAAGGGGCAGAGCCTGGATTTGAACCAGGCAGTCCACTTTCAAAAGCAGCAACCTAAAACAGCAGATCCAAAGCAGGGAACCTGATTTACAGGAGGTGGTTGATCAGTGGTGGCTGTTATTACTGAGGCTCAGAGAGATGAGATGACTTCACACAGCCCGGAAGGGGAGGCCCAGGATCCAAGGCCAGGCCTAAGGCAGTGTGCCACTACTTTCTCTTTCACAGCAGCTCCCACATCCCTATCTAGCCTGCCATCTGCTAGAAATTGAGGTGGGGCCCAGAGCAGGGCAGAACTTGACAAAGGCCACACAAAAGATCAGGGAATTTCTCCCCCTTTAGAGAGCAAGGATGAAAGGTAGAGACAGACCTCTGCATGGTTAGCAAACCCCAGTGCTGGGTCTGGATCTTTGGCTGCCTGGTCTCACGAGGAGGAGGCAGAGACTTTGGGACTTGGCTGAGGCATGTGCCGGAACAGACTGACTGGGGCTAAGCCTGCTCCTCGTCCCGAAAAGCAGGGGTACTTTGGCCTAAAGCAGGAAGAGGCAGGGGCGCCTGGCCAGGGGAGGCCTTGGCTGGGCTGTAGTGTCTGGCCTGTGGCTCTCGCGTGGCCATGTCCTTGTGTGGCACTGAGGTCCAGCTGCCAAGCCACCCCCAGGCAGCAGGACCCAGTGCCATCCGCTCCACTGCCCGAGAAGGATCAGGAGAGAGCACATCTTGAATGCCATTTATCGCAATAAGTTTGTCGATTCAGCTCATTACACTTAATTAGAATTATTTAATTAGAATCTTAATAAAAGAGTAAAGCAGGAAGGAGGCTGAGAGCGAAGGTAAGGAGATCCGTGCTGAGCGTGTGAAGTAGACCCAGCTGGGGTGGTGGAGGGGCTGCTGGGACATTGCTGGAAGGCTTGGCAAAGGCGTCTGCATGTGAGGACCCCCCAAACCCGGGGCCTGTTCTTTACCAGGGAGCCCCCGTGCCAGGCCCTGGGCTGAGGGCGCTGGGCAAAGGAGAAGGGCCCATTTCCGGCACTCAAAGAACTCATGGCTCATGCAGCCAGAAGGCTACGAGGCCTGGTGCGGGAGGCAGGGGCACTGTGCCAGTCAGATGGGGCCTCTGTCCCGGCCTGGGCTTTTCTGGAGCTGGTGGTCGACAAAGAGGTAGAGGGCCACAGGCAGGTGCCGAGGGAAACTGACAAGTCTGAGGCATCACCACAAATGTGGGGCGATGGGGGACCGGTAGGGTGAGGTTCAGGGCAGGGACCTGGAGCCAGGTGGCTGGTTTTTGTTCCAGCACCACCGATGCCTCATTTTTTCATCTGCGAATGGGGTTACAATGGAGCCCACCTCTTAGAGCCACATGTGGATTAGCGGAGCAAACCCAAGTCCAACACATGGAGAGAAGCCTGGTACACAGGGAGCGCTGTGTACATCGGCTGTGGTGCTCGCTAGTCCTGCCTAGTGGGGATGTCCAGGAGGTGGTTAGTTACGCAGGTCTGCACATCAGAGTTCCCAGGGCTGGGCATACAGCTCAGGGGTCAGTGAAGCTGCAGGGGTGGGTGAGCCACCCTGAGAGAGTATGGTGGCACTGTTGCCACCCACCCATCTCTACGTCTTCTTTCCTCATTCCCTACAGCACCCTCATTTTGTTCAGAGCCCTTGCTTTTCAGGAGAAACTGAGCCCACAGTCCAGCTCCAAGGGCATCCTGGTGAGAGCAGGCCACTCAGCGGCTGGTGCTCATTCTCAGCTGAGGCTGGGGAGCAGGACCTGATTCCATGAGCAAGGTTCCATGTCCCTCTCTCCTAGGCACATAAATAAAGGGATGGCCAATGCCATCCCTTTAGAGACTCAAATCAAGGACAAAGCTAGTGGTGTACTGATATATCACCTCTCCATTTAAAACAAAACTCCAGATTTGTAGTGTTTGCTGATTTCCATGACACAAATATGCTAACCATTGCCAGTTTCAAGCTATGACCTAGGGAACATGGTTTTAGAATATACATATCAGTCCTTGCAAGCCAGTCTGAGCTGGCTTTGTCATCCCAATGATGAAGCCAACCTGCAGAATGCAGAGGTGCAGATGAAAAGCAGCCATGTGCTGACAGCAGACCCACCTGTGCCAGGAGCCGCCTACCTGTGGCCTCCACCTGTACAGCCTTCTGTTACTTGCAGCCAAATGCATCCCCTGTGTGGGACAGCTGCAAAGCAAGGGGAGGGAACGACCCAGGGCCAGCCTGGAGGAACTATCAGCATTTATGTGGCAGACAGGGAGGAGGAAGAGGCTGTGAACCCAGCAGCTATTAGAATTTGGCCATGAAAAGGATCTGATTTTGCACCGGGCTTTCCTGCTCCAGAAAAAGAGGGGAGAATTTTTAGCTCCATTCTATAGAATTTTCCTAGGTTCCAGTCTATGCCTTAAGCTAAGAACTTGGGGATTTAAGCTTGTCCTTATTCTTTTCCTTGTTCAGTGTCAGAGGCATCATCCGTCTTGAAACTCTCCCAGCCATTCGTTGGCAGCATTGACTCAGGCCCTCAAAGCTCTGCCTTCAGTGGCACTTTTTTCCAGATGGCCACAAGCCATCGTTTAATTAATTAATTAAATGTAATTTAATTAGCGGTTTCATCACTACATACCACAGGCTGCTCAATTCAAATCCCTGGACACAAACTGGATTTTCCCTGTCTTCAGGCCCAACTAGACCAGATGATCAACTCCCCCATCTTGCTGGGGTGTGTTGTCTGCCCCCTTCTCCTCACAATAATTTCTAAACTGATCAAGTTTCTTGTTTAAAAACTATGGAAACTGACTAAGTAGAACAAGAATCTACTGGAAGGATGGCAAGGTGCTCACAGAATCAACTGGAGAACTGGTCTCAGAGAGGACAGGTGTCAAGGGAGGATAGTGGCTTGGGGACAGTCAAGGTGCCCCTGCAGGAAGTGTCTGCTTCCGCTTCTGTGGTCAGGGCCACTGTTTCTCGACCTCAGTGCTGCCACTGCCACTACAAATGATTTCCGTTGACCTCCGCAGCACATTTGTATCCCCCAGGCTGAGGGCAGGCTCCTGATTGGTGGAGGCAGGTGGCACACGTCAGCTTCTGAGTTAGGACAGAGCTGCCTCCCTGTTCTCAAAGGTTTGTTTGCTGAGCAGGAAAAAAAAATAAAAGCCAACCAAACCAAAAAAACTAGCAAATACTTACCTTGGCCAGACATACGCTTTTTTTTTTTTTAAACAGGGTTTTGTTATGCAATTTAGGCTGCCCTTGAACTCACTATGTAGCCCAGGCTGGCCTTAAACTCACAGTGATCCTCCTGCCTCAGCCTTCTGAGAGCTGGGATTATAGGCATGTACCACCATTCCCAGCAGCTGTGCTAACATCTTTACTGCACTGTCCCAGTTTAATCTTGGCAACAATCTCGTGAGAAGTGTTACCATTTGGTAGATGGGAAGCAGGCTCTGTATTCCTTTGTCAGTCATCGCCCCAGCTCTGGAGGTGCAGTGAGACCCAGAATGATACTATGGATGTGGGGTGGCTCTGGAGCAGACACCCTAACTTTGGGCCGTCCTCGGTGTTGGGCCGCAAAGAGGCAGGAAGGGCCTGTCTGATCTGAGTTCTTCTGGTTCTTCACAACCCTGCCATACGCCTGCATGGTACAGGTCCTGGGCCAAGGAGTGCCGTTCTGGGAACTGAGGCAGTCACAGCTGGGCCAAAGAGATTCTTACCAAAAGCCCATGGCATGTTGGGAACATATGTTTTCTGTCAGGCCCCAGCGCAGGGGCAGTCTGTCTCCATGTTGGCTGCGGCTTACAACCTAAGGTGGGGCCTACTGTGAGGAAACTCGGAGCCACACTGGGTTCTGAGGAGGAGCAGTGTGCGCTGCTACCCCACAACTGGGAAGAGGAGAGGGCATCTGGAAGAAAGGAGCGACCAAAGCCCAGCATGGAGGCAGGGCACTCCCACTGGTGGCTCAGGGCTCCCCCTTCAGACTGGGAACGCCTAGTGTAGATTGGCTTCTGTCAGACTGGAGACTCCTAAAGGCAAAGCTGTGCATCCTCCACCCTATGGCAGGCTCCTGTGTGCAAGACTGAGGCTCCCATCTTGGACTGAGGCTTGTCAGAGCAGCCAGCCCCACCCTCGGACTGGGGGGGGGGGGGTTGGGGGCACCTGAAGGCAGTGTTCCCCATCAGATTGGAAGGGTGGGACTAGCAGAACCAGATGGAACATGATTATCCTGCAGGGGACCAAGGGAGGTGCAGAGACCTGCTGAGGACATCCCCCCAGGGGCTAGCTGGCTGGGACAGCCTCCTACCTCTCAGCAGGGGTATGTGGGGTGACAGGGTGCGGTGTGGCCTTAGGAATGCAGCTCCCTGAGCCAGGCAGGAGGGAGCAGCCTCTGGGACCCCAGCGCAGCGCTCAGCTGCCGACCATGCCCCGTAGAAGTGGCTCCAGTTGTTTTTTCCTGGGCGTTTGTGTCCTTGGCCAGGTTCCTGGGCATTGCTTCATCCCACAGAGGCTGACAGATGTACACAGCTGGGGGAGGAGCTCTCTGTGGAATCCAGCCCCACCCAGCACAGGCCTGGGCCAAGGAACAGACTCTGGGTTCAAGTCCCACCCTCCATGTGCCTCCTTGTGTGGTCCTCTGCAGCCCACACCTCCCGGGGCCTCAGTTTCCTTCTCCGTGCATTGGGAGAGCCCTGCATTCTTTCCTCAGACATTGACTAAGACTGGGGCTTGTCTCTAGGGGCATGTGGTTTGGTTCTAGGGCACTTCCCCGCCTCTATTTTAAAATTTATTTTTAAAAATTATGGTAACTAGGTGTGGTGGCACATGTCTGTAAGCCCAGCACTTGGGAGGCTGAGGCAGGAGGATTGCTGTGAGTTCGAGGCCAACCTGGGCTACAAAGTGAGTCCAGGCCAGCCTAAAATGCATCGTGAGACTGGCAAAAAAAAAAAAAAAAAAAAAAAGTAGAAGCTGGGTACAGTAGTACACATCTCTAATCCCAGCTACTCAGGAGGCTGAGGCAGGAGATATAAATTCAAGGCCCACCTGGACACTTTAGTAAGGTCCTGTCTCAAAAAAACCAAAAACAAACACCTGCTGGAGATATAACTCAGTCCAAAGGCCCTGGTGTCAATCTCCAGGCAAATACATAATTTTTTGGTAGAGTTTATATAGCATAAAAATTTACCATTTTAACCTTTTTTTTTTTTTTTGTGGCACTGAGGATTGAACTCACAGCCTTGTGCCTGCCAGACAGGCACTTAAGCCACTGATCCAAACTCCCAGCCCTAGTTTTTTGAGGCAGGGTCACACTATGTAGCTCAGGCCGGCCTTGCACTCACGTTGTAGCCCAAGCCGGTCTCGAACTCACAACGCTCCTCCTACCTCAGCCTCCCGAGTGCTGGGATTAAAGGTGTGCGCCACCACAGCCGGCCATTTTAACCATTTTTAAGTGTAGAGTTCAGGGACATTAACCACATTCGCATTGCCATACAACCATTCCCCACTGTCCAGCCCCACAACATCCTCACCTTCCAAACTGAATCCCCCTCTGTGTCTAAATAACAGCTATATTGTCATGTCCTTGAAGTCAAGGATCACGCAATTCATTCGCTTCAAGTGTACAATTCAACAGATTTTAGGTCATTGTGTTTCCATTAGTTTTAGATTTTTTCATTACCCCCAAAGAAATTCCCAATCCATTAGAGAAAATAAAAATTTTAATTCTACCCTCACTCACTTCTTTTCCACTGCTTTTCCTGTCTTTCTTTACATCCAATGTCTGACCTATAACATTTTTCTCTGTCCAAAGACTTCTTTCAACATTTCTCGAAAGACATGTTTACTGCAAGAAATTTCCTCCATTTTTGTTTGTCAGAGAAAATCATTGCTTCTCTTTCACTTCTAAGGGATAATTTCGCTGAATATAGAATTCTAGGTCGGCAGGGTTGTTTTCCTCCCTATCTTAACACTTTAGTCATCTTGTGCCACTCTCGTCCTGTTTACGTTTCTGAAAGTCAGCTGTAGTGATCTTTGCTTCCATATAGGTGAGAAATTTTCCCTCTCTCTGGGTTCTTGTGGGATTTTTTTTCTTTATCTTTGATTTTCTGTAGTTTGAAGCAGACCCAGGTGTAGTATTTTGTTTTGGCTTGGACCTTTTTGTATTTATTCTGATTGAGATTCTCTGGGCTTCTGGGTCTGTGGGGGGAGAT